>MDKH01095957.1:0-31069 GCA_005239495.1 Nicotiana undulata
AAACATTAAAGAACAAGAATAATTAAAATAACAAACACCCACATCACAAATATAATAAAATCACTCAATACATAAGCACAACAAGGTATTTAGTCCATACTTTAAATATGAATATTCCCATAAACCATATTCAAGTGTCAGAAAAATAGTACACACTTAGATATACAATACAAAGCAAGGAAATGAAGAAATAAACACAAATGGGTAAAGAAAACTTCACCACAATGTCGAAATCTACAAATCCAAAGTGTATGTGCAAACCCACAAATCAATACTTGTTCTTTTCTACTCAAAATATATTTACAAAGCTCAAAATATATTCAAAGATATTATTTTCCTCCCAAAGATGCCAAAAAATGGCTGCTAGGCCGAGTATATAAGAGTTGAGTTTGGAAAATGTGATTTTACACCTTTGTCCAGATCTGATGCCCGACTACCGCACCTGCGGAAGATTCATCGCAGGTGCGATTCCGCAGGGGCAGAATATTTCTCGCAGGTGCGAGTTCTGAGTATGGTCACTCTTTCGCAGGAGCGGATGTCTGGTCGCACCTGCGGTTTCGCAGGTGCGTGAATTTTACTCGCAGATGCGAGATTAGGCTGGTTTGACTTCCATCGCAATTGCGGACATTTGGTCGCACCTGCGGTTCTGCAGGTGCGTAAAAAGCACCGCAGGTGCGAGTCTTGTGTGCTTGAGCTGGCTTCGCAGGGGCGACAATTCTTCGCAGGCGCGAGGTCGCCCTTGCGAGCTAAAATCCGCAGGTGCGGAATCACTGAAGCCTTTCATGCACTTTTTCACCGCTTTTTGTCCAACTTTCATTCCAATTCAACACCAACCTTCATAGCATCATTTCCCTGAAAATTGAGCAATTATACACTAAAAACGACCTCAAGTTATCATTTAACAATACAAAATCTAATGAGAAGAGGCTAAAATGAGTGGTAAAATCACCACTCATCAGGGAATCACTCGAACATCCAATGGACCTTGCCCTCAGTCACATAGCTAAAAAAATGTACCCAATCTACAGCATTTTTCGGTTGTTCAAACCTATCTAGGATGAAAGTCATTCTTTTCGGATGGTGGAAAGCTATGTGGTCATTCCATTGTATTCATGGAAATTCTTGGCGGTACTGTCCTCTTTGAAAATGCTCTAACAACCATATTTGTAGCAAGAAATTGCAACCCTCAAATGTCTGAACCCCTTCTTGCAAATGTCCAAGGCTCGGTATATCTCTGCCACGATCATTGGGACAATAGTGTAAGTATGTCCCTCAATTCCTTCCATTAAAGTCTTGGTTACCATAGCCAACCGAGTGTGAATCCCATCTTCTTGGATCGAGAATACTATCATACCCAAAAAATAGACGACGAATACAAAAACCTGACGATGAGTCCAGCCACGGGAAGTGATGGTGAATTCATCGTAAAAAATACGGTAGGATGTGTTGTGCCCATATCGTTCGTAGAGGAAGTCGAAAGGTATGTAGGACTTCTTCCGGCAGACTAAATCGTCATTCTTTCTAAGACCGATCATTTTCAGAAACCCCATAGCAGTGCGATTTTCCAGTACCAGCAGACCAAGACTATCCCAAGGTAACCCAGTGAAACCTCCTATTTCTTCCAGAAGGGGAGTTATCTCTACATTGCCAAAACGAAAGACGACCCTTTCTCCGTCCCAGAACATGGTAGCAGCCTCGATCAATATGTTGTTTGGCTGGATGTTCATCAAGGAGGGTAAATTTCTGAAAACCCTCTTCATATGATTTTTATCACTTGGCGAAATATTTTCCCACCAATCTAGAATTAATGGTGGTATATTTCGGACCATGCTGAACCTGGGGACTTCGTGCCTCATTTTTTCGCAAAATAAACAAAGTTAAACCCTTTACCCCTCCGGGTTTGACTACTTGAACATTATTGATTAGCATATCAGCACATTTTCTCTAAATAATGCACATATCGTGATAGTGTCCGCTGGGATTATTGAAATCTTGATGGGATTTGGACAAGGCTTTCCTTAGAGGGTTATTATGCGGACAACATACTAACCCATGCTAAGTTTGAGCATGATGCATGTACAGTTATTATCAGAGTAAGGTTTTGCTATTGAAGTCTAGACTGGTACCATCAAGCGGACAACTTGAGAGGGAAAGGCACGAAATCGTCGATTGCACCTCTGATCGACTAGTTTTACCGCAAATAAGCCTTTCCAAATTTAAAAGGTAATATAGGAAGAGCGCGGACACTCATCAAGTGCCTCTATGGTATTATGTACACACGAGTGAAATATGATGCCGAGCATGTATTTATGCAAAAAAGAAAATAACATGTTATCAAGTATTTTGCAAGATAAAGCAATAAATGCAGTATTTAATAAACGTAAAGACAAGAAAGAAAGAAAAACAAGGAAAGAGTTATTTTGTATAACGGAAAAATTGTAAAAAAACGATAAAAGGGGTAGGGGTAGGGAAAGACATGAAAAAATTTAAAAGAGTGAATCTAGTGAGTATAACGGAGGGAATGCATATTGTAACCAGATTAAACGAAGGATTGCAAGCAAGTTCATATAAAGGGAAAATAGGAAAGGGGTGTGCATGTAGCAATAACAAGGGTAAATGGGAGAGAGATGTTCACGCATTATCAAAATAATAAAGACACTAACAAAGAGGTTATAGCATGGTGAACACATAATCAAGTAAATAACATGATAATAGATTTAGCAACAAACTAATGAGTCTACATGGTGAACTAGAATCAAAAAATACTTAATACCAAATGACAGTCTTAAGTTACATATAATTAAGCAGATTCTATCAATTGGACTGAGTTAAACAGGTCTAAAATATAGAAAGTAACTAATCGAATAACTGTAACTTACTAGTGCAGATGAAACAGAAGGAAACTTAACAAGGTAGCAATGATCACCAACAAGAGCAACAATGTAGGATTTCTGGCCTTGGCTTCCAGCCAGCCAGGAATCAAAGCTCAGAACAATATATAGTTTTTAATAGTGAGAAGATTCGAGTTCTAAGTATGTCTAACGGGGAAAGGGGGAAGGGGTTTAAATAGCACTAGACTAGAGTCCACAAATAAGGTAATAATCAATCAAGGAAAGCATCTAATCAGTTAATTAAGGAAAGGAAACTCAGACCCTTATTTAAGGTAAGCCAGAAGTAACAAGTACATAGACGCGTAAAACATATAGTGAGAGATTTTAACACAGTAATCAAACAGGTTTGAAGGATCGAAAACCCTAAGTTTAGGGTAAGAAAAATTGGTCAACATTTTTGGCAAGAGTCATAAAAACAGATAGACAGAATCATTGAATAAAAAAATAAAATAAAGAATCAAAAACCCTAAGTTTTTTAGGGTAAGTAAAATTAGTCAGAAATATCAATAAAAAATACAATAAAGATGCACATAGATAGATATACAAAAATATTAAAGAAAAATATTAAACAAAAAATAGAGAACCATAACAAATCTGAAAAGATCAGAACCCAAATTTTAGGGTAAGGGAAGAATCAAGAAAATCTCAAAGATTCATACCATAAAGAGATGAAAAATGAACATAGATGGAATGAAGTGAAGGTTCGAACCAGATTTGGTTAAAAGCAAGAGAGATCTCCTTGCCATGTTAGGTAAGTGATTATGTAATACCATAATCGGTTAACCAGTAGAGGAAAGGGGTTGATAAGGCAAGCGAATCGTTGTTGGATTCCATCTCTAAGTTGGAATCGAAGGGGAAATTGTCACGACCCAAAATCCTAACTCAGGTCGTGATGGCGCCCAACAACGGGGTTAGGCAAGCCAACATAAATTTCACTAAGTGTTCATTTTTATTTTGATTAAATAGTTCACCAGTTACTGAATTTAACAAGTTAAAACATGATATCGAAAGATAATAACCCAGTTATAGATCCAAAAACACCATACAGAAGCGTGGGCCAATATACGAGCATATATATATATATACAGCCCAAAATCCCAAAATAACCACTACGTGTGTGCCAGGAACTATTGTCACGAGTATCACATGCAATCTAACTGAACATACTAGAGACAAAATATATATACAATCCCACTGTTTGAAATAAGTAGACGGGAAAATAAGCAAAAGGAAACTCCAAGGCGCTGCTGAGGATCGTCAGGAGAAGCAGCTCACCGTGAAGTCAGGCCCGCTACAGTCAATACCTAACTTCGGTCTGATAACCAGATGATCCAGCCTTAGAACCTGTACAGTTAAGTACAGAAGTGCAGCATGAGTACATAAATAAAGTACCCAGTGAGTATCCCGTCTAATTTGGAAGAAGTAGTGACGAGAGGTCGACTTGACACTCACTAAGGTCCAATAATATAACATATGACAGGATATAATGAAATACAGTAGGCATGTAAGACAGTAAACAACAAATACGTATTAAGCACATAAATCCAGGTAACTACTGAAAATAAACAACGGGGTACACTTTCCCTTTCCCCAAATATCTGCTAAGTCAAAATCCATGAAAACAGTACCAAATAATCATGCGCACACTGGAAATAAGACAACCGGCCGGAGTCGAATGAATATCTATCACTGAATAATTATAAAGCTTCCCCCGCTCGTGAACCATAACTGCGACTCGGGTGCTGACACACTTATACTGAATTACCATAAAGCTTCCCCCGCTCATGGATCATGCCTGCGACGCGAGTGCTGACACACTTATACCAATTTATCATAAAGCTTCCCTCGATCGCGAATCATACGTGCGACTAGAGTGCTGACTCTTATATATACATATATATATATATATATATATACCGAATTTATCAATAAGCTCAATAAAGTCTATACATGTAGCAAGGATTGATTCACCAAAATTTCAAAGGCAACTTTCCACAATTTTCATGCTAGTTCAATGATAATAAGCAACTCAAGGTACGCTAAAGATACATATACGACACATAAAAGCATGCTTGTGAGCCCTAAGACTACCCGACATAAACATAATAGCCGCTACGTACGGACTCTCGTCACTTTGTACGCACATAGCCCCCAAAACAATTACACACCTCATATAGAACACATATGGGGACAATTCCCTCTTACAAGGTTAGAAAAGAGACTCACCTCGTGTCGAATCTACCCCTCGGACCAAGGATGCGCCCGAAACTCCGAGCTCTACGCCCGAGGACTCGTAACTAGCCAAATATGGTACAATCATATCAATTCATGCTCAAAGAAGAGAATTTATCCTATTTATTCCATAATTTCAACATTCTTGAAGAATTCCCAAAATTCCACCCCGGGACCGCACGCTCGAATTCTGAAAATTCTCGAATGGGATCACTCACCCATAGCCTAAGGATCGTTAATATTTGATTGCTTCTTGAATTCATAACAATTAATATGGAAATTCACCTAAATTCTCAAGAACCCTAAATTACTACCCAATTTTGATTTTTCACTAATTTAGTAGTTAATATAACTAGTAATCTAAGTATTAAACCAAGTTTATGGTAGAAATTACTTACCTCCAATACTAGGTTGTTTGCCCCTCTTGAAAGCTCAAAAATCCCCAAGGAAGAAGAAGAAGTTTTGAGGAAATGAATTAAATCCCGCTATAAAAATGCACTGCCCAGCTGCCCCTTCATCGCAATCGCGACAAGGGGCCCGCGATTGCGAAGGCCAATGGTCTAGGCCCCTGAGGCCCTTCTATGCGAACGCGAAAGAGGGCCCGCAATCGCGAAGACTAGCCGGGCTAGACTCCATGAACGTGGTGGATATCATGCGAACGCAAAGAATAAATGGGCCTGGTCCCGTCCTACCACTATGCTAACGCGGAGACGAGGGTGCGAGCGCGAAGGTCAGGGGTCCAACCCATCACGAACGCGGAGAGGAGGGTTCGATCACGAAGGTCAGGGGTCCAACCCATCGCGAATGCGGAGAGGGCTTCGGGAACGCATAGAGCATTCAACTGCCCATCCTAACTTCTTCTTCGCAAATGCGGCCCCCCTTCCGCGATCGCGAAGAAGGACCAGTCAATGAAATTTTTGGTTTTCTTGAACTTAGCTCGCGGGTTCCAAACTTACCCGAGCCCCTCGAGACCCCATCCAAAGGCACTGGAAAATGTGTATTCATTATACGGACTCGCTCGAATTTCGGAATGTGAAAAACATCAACAAAACTAAGAATTCGACCCGAAAACCAAATTGAATCAAACTTTGAACTTCAAGTTCTAGAATTCGATAACACTGCGCCGAACAAACCTATACTACTCGGAATGACACCAAATTTTGCAGGCAAGTCAAAAATGACATAACGGAACTATTCCCGATCTCAGAAATTCCGTTCGGACCTCGATAACATAAAATCACATTCCAAACCAAATTTCAAACTTATGGAAATCCTTATTTCTATATTGGGCGCCGAAATGCTCCCGGGTCATCGAAAACCCATTTCGAACATACGTCCAAGTCCTAAATCATCATACGAAGCTATTGGAGCTGTCGAAACTTGATTCTGAGGTCGTTTGCTCAAAATGTTGACCGAAGTCAAACTTGGCCAAAAAGGCCAACCTTAAGGAACCAAGTGTTCCTATAGCACTCTAAACACTTCCAAATCCCAAACCACCCATCAACGCAAGTCATAAATCACACGAAGCCGCTATGGGAAGTCTCATTTAGGGGAACGGGGTCCTAATACGCAAAACAACCGGTCGGGTCGTTACATTCTCCCCCTCTTAAATAAACGTTCGTCCTCGAACGTGTCTAGAATCGTACCTGAAGCGCTGAAAAGATGTGGATATCTGCTCTGCATGTCCTCCTCGGATTCCCAAGTCGCCTCCTCAACAGGTTGGCCCCTCCACTGGACCTTCACGGCAGAAACTCTCTTGGATCTCAACTGGCGGTCCTACCTATCAATAATAGCAATTGGCTCCCCCTCGTAGCCCAACATCTCATCCAACTGAATAGTGCTGAAATCAACCACGTGAGAGAAGTCGGCGTGATACCTCCGGAGCATGGAGACATGAAAGACCAGATGAACTCTTAATAAGGCGGGAGGTAAATCAAGCTCATAAGAAACCTCTGCGACTCGCCTCAACACCTCGAAAGGAACTATAAACCTGGGGCTCATCTTGCCCTTCTTCCCGAATCTCGTAATGCCCTTCATCGGCGAAACCTTCAGCAAAACCTGATCCGTGTAACTCTTATGTCTGGACTGTGCTGTGCGAAGCTTCTCCTAAATTAACTTCACCCTCTCCAAAGCATCTCTCACCAGATCCGTGCCATATAACTTAGCCTCGCCAGGCTGAAAACACCCGATAGGAGAACGACACCGCCGACCATACAAAGCCTCGAATGGAGCAATCTCGATGCTGGACTGATAACTATTATTGTACGCAAACTCCGCCAAAGGAAAGAACTTGTCCCACTGACCCCAAAAGTCAATCACACAAGCCCTGAGCATGTCCTCCAATATCTGAACTGTACGCTCCGACTGGCTATCAGTCTGAGGGTGAAATGCTGAGCTGAGATCTATCTGAGTTCCCATCTCACTATGCAATGCTCTCCAGAAGTGCGAGGTGAACTGAGGACCTCGGTCTGATATAATGGACACTGGCACACCGTGCAACCTGACTATCTCCCGAATGTAGATCTCGGCTAGCCTCTCAGAAGTGTAAGTAGTAGCCACAGGAAATAAATGCGCCGATTTGGTCAACCTATCCACACTGACACAAACCGCGTACACTTTCCGCAAAGTCCGAGGCAACCTAACCACGAAATCCATAGTGATGCGCTCCCACTTCCACTCATGAATGGGCATCTGCTGAAGCAGCCCTCCTGGCCTCTGATGCTCGTACTTAACTTGTTGACAATTAAGGCACCTAGCCACATACTGCACAATGTCTTTCTTCATCCGCCTCCACCAGTAATGCTGCTTCAAATCACGATACATCTTTTTCGCACCTGGATGAACAAAATACCGAGAACTGTGCGCCTCCGCCAGAATCCTCTCTCTTAGGCCATCAACATCAGGAACACACAAACGACCCTGGAGTCTCAGAACACCATCCTCGCCCAAAGTAACCTCCTTGGCCCTACCCTGGACCACTGTCTCCCAAAGCTCTGCTAAACACGGATCATCAAACTGCCCAGCCTTAATCTCTCGCAACAATAAAGACTGAGCAACCACATGTGCAAGAACTCGACGAGGCTCCGAAAGATCTAATCTCACAAGGCGATTAGCCAAGTACTGAATGTCCAAGGCTAGAGGTCTCTCCTCTGCCGCAATGTAGGCCAAGCTACCCATACTCTCTACCTTCCTTCTCAAGGCGTCTGCTACCATATTTGCCTTGCCCGGATGATACCGAATGGTGATATCATAGTCCTTCAACAACTCAAGCCATCTGCACTGCCTCAAATTAAGATCCCTCTGCTTGAAAAAGTGCTGAAAACTACGGTGGTCTGTATAAACCTCACAAGACACTCCATACAAGTAGTGCCTCCAAATCTTCAGGGCATGAACAATCGCCGCCAACTCTAAGTCGTGCACAGGGTAATTCTTCTCATGAACCTTCAGCTGGCGCGAAGCATAAGCAATAACTCTCCCATCCTGCATCAACACACATCCCAACCCAACGCGTGAATCATCGCAATACACAGTATACATCCCAGAACCGGAAGGCAATGTCAGAACTGGTGCTGAGGTCAATGCTAACTTGAGCTTCTGAAAGCTCGCCTCACACTCGTCGGACCATCGAAACGGGGCATTCTTCTGATTCAATCTAGTCATTGGAGCTGCAATAGAAGAGAACCCCTCTAGAAATCGGCGATAATAGCCTGATATCCCCAGAAAGCTCCTGATCTCTGTAGCTGAAGTAGGATGCGGCCAACTCTGAACTGCCTCAATCTTCTGAGGATCGACCTTGATACCCTCTCCGGAAACCACATGTCACACCTCTTTTTTCACCGGTAAGGGCGAGATAAGGGAGTTTTTCCAATTTAAGTGACATAATAGAAATGAGATTATTTATTTATTTTCAGAGTCGCCACTCGGGATAATTTATGGTGTCCCAAGTCACCGGTTTATTTTAAATCCCAAATCGAGGAAATTGACTCTGTTTAAAGTTGTCTGCGACCAGAAATTCGAGTAAGGAATTCTGTTAACCCGGGAGAAGGTGATAGGCATTCCCGAGTTCCGTGGTTCTAGCACGGTCGCTTAACTATTAATATTTGGCCTAAGTTGTCTGATTATTTACATGTTTTAAGCCTATTGTGCATTTTTAACCTTTTGAACCGCTTTCAATATTTATGGAATTATTTATGGAACAAGTCACGATGTCGTACACTTGTCGTTCTGGTATACGTTGCAAATCGCACCACATGAAATGCACCCGCGATTTACGACATATTTATTTTTAATATTAAAAAAAGTTATGGCCAAGTCACATGAAATGCACACCAAAACTTTGACTTACAGTATTATACACATTGCGAATTGCGCTACGTGAAACGCACCCGCAATTCACAACATGTTAATTTTTATTGTTGTTTGAAGTTACAGTCGGGTCACATGCAATGCACACCCAAATTTGGACCTACGTATTGCAACCATGCAACGGGAACCAAGCTCATAGCCACAATAATTTATTATTCTTTTATACATTAACACATGCAAGAATTACATCTATTTTCCAGTTGGCCTCTAAAGTAAATGTTATGGCTTCACCTTTGCATATTTTTTAAGTATGTATACTTCAAAATTCAATAATAACATAACTAATCCAATTAAATTATTATCATCTCCTTACAGTATGCCAACTTCCCAACCAAGGGTTGCAAAACATGATTTGAACAATTTCTTTGATCCAATAACAATCGCAACATATTAAGCATCAACAATGAAGAACTTATCAAAAATGACAATTTCCAGAACATGTACTCCTAATCAAGTAGTAAAACAAAACCTCTAGACATTTCAAAATTCTTACTGCTTGACCGAGACAGGAGCTACGAACGGAGCTTCGTCGGCTAAATCGAACTACGACCGAACGAACAGAGCTTTTTTGGACAGGGTTTTCGGTCGTTGTTGGGCCTATTTCGCAGCTAGCTTTATGGAGTGCTTCAGGACTATATTTCATCGAGCTTTTGCTGTTCTTTTATGGTGTTTGAAGGCTGAGATCTAGAGGAAAATATGGGGTGTTTGTTTGTCCGAAAAGGGAGATTTATCGGATTCCATGGAGGGTCGCCGTGGATGGACGAAGGGATGAGAGGAGGCCGTGGGAGCGACGGCAGGTGGATGTTGGTGAAACCTGGTCGGAGATGGAGGTTGAGAGGCGGCGGCGGCTAGACATAAGGGAGAATAAAAAGGCAGCCTCGCCGGATTCCGGCGACTGGAGGAGCTTTTTTTTTGGAGTCTCTTCAGTGTGTTTTTTTTTTTTGTATCTGAAGGGTGTCCTTTTTAATGTTAGGGTGTAGTGTTTTTGAAGAAGGAGTATAGGTTTTAGGGTTAGGTTAGTGGGTATTGGGCTAAGGGGAATGGGCTTTTGAAATTGGGCCAAAGACCAAAAAATGGACTTTACAACCCAAAAACTCACTTTTCCTTTTAAAAATGATACAAAATTTATAATTCTAAAAATATTAATTAAATATTAAAATAAACTCATTTTTTTGTATTTTTTAATTTTTTGTACTTAAAATAAAGTAAAATAGTTAAAACTAGCTAAAATGACGATATTAGGCCTAAACTAAATATTAAACGCTAAAATGTATAAAATCTCTGAGAGGGTCAAAAATTACAAGTCTACAGCTGCCCCTCTTTGACTGGAAACACGAAGAGTTTTCAGACAAAGAACGACTAGACGGGTTTTTTGACCTGACCCTTATTTAGAGAGACCAAAAACTAAAGAAAGGAGAATGTGACCGAGCTTTGGTATCTGAGGTGCCTACATATCCTTGGCTATAAAGGAATCAGGCAACGTGTAGTTCAAAAGTGAGAAGAACGGAGGAGTATAACGAGGTGGAGACTCTCTCCTTTTCTCATTTTCTCTTTTCTTTTTCTTTTTCTTTTGAGCAACTTGACAGTGTTCTATGTCGTGTTCCAATTGTTGCTCATTACATGCTTTCTTTTGTGAGCAACTGACAGTGTTCTATGTCGCATGACAACCGTTGCTCATTGCATGCTTCTCTTAGCATTCTTGAAGGCATATCGGGAGGTCTTTATTTGGAAGGTTTTTGGATAGGGTTGGAAAGAAGGGTCGACATGAGGGCTTAAAGTAGACTCAAAATGAGGGGTTATACACTTACAACTCTTGGAATCGACTCTTTTAAAAGTGAAATAAAATTCCTGCCCCTGTTTTAGCTACTGGGAATTTTTCTGGATTTTTTTTTCTTTTTCTTTTGACTCTTATTTGGTTGGACCGAACCGTGTAAGGATGCATATGTATCATTTTTTTTAAGGAATAAGGTCTAACGTAGTTCAAACATCTGACCTAACTATAATTTTTTTTCCTTTCTTTCTTTTCTTTGTCTTTTCCTTTTTTTTCATTTTTCATTCTTTCACTTTTTTTTTTCAAAATAAATTGCCCAAGCTTTTATTTTATGAGGGCATGGACTTTGACTGTTTTTTTTTCTTGTTTTTTTTTCACTTGAACTATCTAAGATTTGCCTTAGTTTGTACACTTGGGGCAGGTACTTTTCTTTTCATCATTTTTTTTGACTCTTGACTCTCAACTTGATTCCAAAAGAGGGTAGTCAAAGAAAATAACACAGGCTCAAAAGGGGTAACAAAGGGTATAAACTGTTTGGATAGCAGAAAAAGGGCCTCCTAGCCTCGAGAATGCCAATCATGTAAACCTTTCAAAATCACGACATTGATGGGCATGTTGCTTTCTGGGTCTTTTTCAGTGTAAAGCTGTATGAGCAATACTTTTCTCGCAGTGAATGACCCTTGTCAATTTGTATGACTTTTTCTTGGATTTTGTTTTGATGTAGAAGATGCATTTTGCCACTAAACTTATCCATTTCGAGTTGTCTGGAATACACCTTCTTCTTGTTTTTTAAAACACTTTCTATCTCTTAGTGCTAAATAGACTTCAATTCGTCCGATCATCCTTAAGCCCGACCTTCTTAATGATTCAAAAGGTAGAGATCCTTAATTTCCATGAGCATGACTACTTTGGTTCCATATAAACTTGGCTCATGCTTATTTTCCAAATGTTTCATGTCTCTTTTTCACTTATCTCATTCAAGCTTAAATTAATTTTCTAAGATCTGGCCAAAATTTTCGCATGCATGTCATGTCACTAGAACTAGCGTGAAAAGAACTATGCACAAAATGGACACAAAACGAGTGACTGTTTTTTTTTATTTGCTTTGCTTTGTTATTGAATAAAGGATAGAAAGGTCCGATGGCAAAAAAAGTAGAGTGACTTTTGGAACCGCTTTTAATATTTATGGAATTATTTCTGGAACAAGTCACAATGTCGTACACTTGTCGTTTTGGTATACGTTGCAAACCGCACAACATGAAATGCACCCGTGATTTAGGACATAGTTATTTTTAATATTAAACAAAGTTATGGCCGAGTCACATAAAATGCACACCTGAACTTTGACTTACAGTAATATACACATTGCGAATTGCGGTACGTGAAACGCACCCCCAAATCACAACATGTTAATTTTTATTTTTGTTTGAAGTTACAGTCGGGTCACATGAAATGCACACCCAAATTCGGACCTACGTATCGCGACCATGTCACGGGAACCGAGCTCATAGCCACGATAATTTATTATTCTTTTATACATTAACACAGGCAAGAATTACATATATTTTCCAGTTGGCCTCTAAAGTAAATGTTATGGCTTCACTTTTGCATATTTTTTATGTATGTATACTTCAAAATTCAATAATAACATAACTAATCCAATTAAATTATTATTCTCTCCTTACAGTATGCCAACTTCCCAACCAAGGGTTGCAAAACATGATTTGAACAATATCTTTGATCAAATAACAATCGCAACATATTAAGCATCAACAGTGAAGAACTTATCAAAAATGACAATTTCCAGAACATGTACTCCTAATCAAGTAGTAAAACAAAACCTCTAGACATTTCGAAATACTTAATGCTTGACCGAGACAAGATCTACGAACGGAGCTTCGTCGGCTAAATCGAACTACAACCGAACGAACAGAGCTTTTTTTGAGTGGTTTTCGGTCGTTCTTGGGCCTATTTCGCAGCTAGCTTTATGGAGTGCTTCAGGACTGTATTTCATCGAGCTTTTGCTGTTCTTTTATGGTGTTTGAAGGCTGAAATCTAGAGGAAAAGATGGGGTGTTTGTTTGTCAGAAAAAGGAGGTTTGTCGGATTCCATGGAGGGTCGCCGTGGATGGACGAAGGGATGAGAGGAGGCCGTGGGAGCGACGACAGGTGGATGTTGGTGAAACCTGGTCGGAGATGAAGGTTGAGAGGCAGCGGCGGCTAGACGGAAGGGAGAAGAAAAAGGCAGCCTCGCCGGATTCCGGCGGCATGGCTGGCGGCTGGAGGAGCTTTTTTTTTGGAGTCTCTTCAGTGTTTTTTTTTTTGTATCTGAAGAGTGTCCTTTTTAATGTTAGGGTGTAGTGTTTTTGAAGAAGGATTATAGGTTTTAGGGTTAGGTTAGTGGGTATTGGGATAAGGGGAATGTGCTTTTGAAATTGGGCCAAAGACCAAAAAATGGATTTTACAACCCAAAAACTCACTCTTCCTTTTAAAAATGATACAAAATTTATAATTCTAAAAATATTAATTAAAACTTAATTAATTAAATATTAAAATAAACTCATCTTTTTTTGTACTTAAAATAAAGTAAAAGAGTTAAAGCTAGCTAAAATGACGATATTACGCCTAAACTAAATATTAAACGCTAAAATGTATAAAATCTCTGGGAGGGTCAATAATTACACGTCTACACCACATGCCCCTGAAATGCCACAGACTCTAACCAGAACTCACACTTGGAGAACTTAGCATATAACTTCTGTTCCCGCAAGGTCTGGAGAACAACTCTCAAATGTTGCTCATGCTCACCCAGGCTCTATGAGTTATGTCATCAATGAAGACAATGACGAAGGAATCAATATACGACCTGAGTACCCTATTCATCAAGTCCATGAATGCTGCTGGGGCATTAGTCAAGCCAAAAGACATCACTAGAAACTCGTAGTGGCCATATCTGGTACGAAATACAGTCTTTGGAACATCTGAAGCCCGAATCTTCAACTGATGATAACCCGATCTCAAATCAATCTTAGAGAACACCCGGGCACCCTGCAACTGGTCAAACAAATAATCGATGCGCGGCAGAGGATACTTGTTCTTGATGGTAACCTTATTCAACTGGCGGTAATCAATACACATCCGCATAGACCCATCCTTCTTCTTCACAAGTAAGACTAGAGCACCCCATGGCGACACACTCGTCCTGATGAACCCCTTAGCCAATAACTCCTCAAGATACTCCTTCAACTCCTTAGGAGCCATACGATACAGGGGAATGGAAATAGGCTGTGGAGCTAAATCAATGCAGAAATCGATATTACGATCTGGAGGCATGCCTGGAAGGTCTGAAGGAAACACATCGGCAAACTCTCGAACGACTAGCACTGAATCGATAGTGGTGTCCCGCACATAAGCAAGGTAAGCCAAACAACCCTTCTCGACCATATGCCGAGCCTTCATGAAGGAAATGACCCGGTTGGACATACTAACTGAAGAACCCCTCCACTCCAGCCTCGGCGACTCAGGCATGGCTAAAGTAACTGTCTTGGCATGGAAATCTAGCACGGCATGATAAGGAGATAGCCAATCCATGCCTAGAATAACCTCGAAATCAACCATGTCGAGCAATAAAAGGTCCGCTCTGGTCTCGAACCCACAGAAGGTAATCACACAAGACCAAGAGGCCTGGTCTACCACCACAGAATCACCCACATGAGTTGACACATATATGGGAGAACCCAAGGACTCACGAGGAACATCCAGAAAATGAGCAAATAGCACTGAAACATATGAATATGTGGATCCTGGATCAAATAGCACTGAAGCCTCTTTACCATATACTGAGATAATACCTGTGATCACGGCGTCTGAGGCCACTGCATCTAATCTGGCCAGAATGGCATAAAATCTGGCTGTAGCACCTGAAGACTGAGCTCCCCCAGAGTGAACAGGAGGTGGCTGACCCCCTCCTGACTGGCCTCCCCCTCTAGAACGACCCCTGCCGACCTGTCCTCCACCTCTAGGTGGCCGGACTGCTGGTGCTGAACTCTTAGGCTGATAACCCTGCTACACTGTGTTCCCCTGAAACCTGGGACAAACCCTCCTCATATGGCCTAAATCTATGCACTCGTAACACCTCACAGGTGGCCTATCCTACTGTCCCGAAGAAGAGGCATCCTGAATGGCAAGAGTGCGGTGTGAACCCTCTGGCAGAGCAATGAAATAAGAACCAGAGGATCTCTGGTGACTGGAGTAACCGCTGGGTGAACTCTGGATGGCTGGAGGAAGGTAGGATCGCTCTGGCATGGCACTGAACTGAGGCCTCACTGGAACACCTCGGGGAGGTAGTGGAGGTGCTCAATATGAAGGCCTGATGGGCTGACCACCCCCAAACTGACCTCTGCTCCTATATGGGGCATCCCTAAAATCCCCGGAGAACCTAGCCCTCTTTTCCTGCTGACCCTGCTCCCTGCTCCTCAACTGGTAACCCTCGATACGGCGAGCAATCTCTACCACGAGCTGATAAGGAGTACCCATCTCCACCTCTCGGGCCATAATGGCTCTAATACCCGGATGCAACCCAGCCACAAACCTCCGCACTCTCTGAGCATCTGTAGGTAGTATCATAAGTGCATGGCGTGATAGCTCTGAAATCTGGCCTCATAATCTGTCACTGACAATTGCCCATGCTCTAGCTACTCAAACTGACGCTGCAGCTCTTCCTTCTCAGAGGGTGGAATATATCTGTCCAAGAACATCTGCGTGAACTACTCCCAAGTGACAGGAGGAGAATATGCTGGCCTGCTGAGTACATAGGACTGCCACCACCTGTGAGCTCTGCCCTCTAACTAAAATATAATGAAATCTACTCCATGGGACTCTAGGATCCTCATGTTGTGCAGTCTGTCCCTGCACCTATCAATGAAGTCCTGGGCATCCTCACCTCGCTCACCCCCGAAGACCGGAGGGCGTAATCGCGTCCATCTGTCAAACATCTTCTTCTGTTCGCCCTCTGCAACTGGTCTGGGCTCTGGTGCTGCTGCTACAGGCTGGACCCCACCCACGGGCGGTGTACCTGGGGTATGATGTACTGCTGCTGTCTGTCCAGCGGCCTGGGCGGTAGGGGTTTGAACTCCCCCTCCCGCCTGTGAAGTGGCAGGGTCTGCTGGAAATAAACCAGCCTGGGGCGTGGTGTCCATGAATCTCATCATACGGCCCATAACCCCCTGGAGGCCTAGCGCCGTCATGAAGTCTACTCGAGCAGGAGATACTGGAGGCACCTCGTCCTGCTCCTCCATGATAGGGTCCTCTGGTGATGCAATTGGAATAGCTCTGGGACGCCCTCCTCCCCTACCTCGGGCAGGTGACCTCCCCCTGCCTCTACCACGACCTCGGGCGGCGGGGGTAGCGGCATATCCCGGATC
Organism: Nicotiana undulata; assembly: GCA_005239495.1. Classification (NCBI taxonomy): domain Eukaryota; kingdom Viridiplantae; phylum Streptophyta; class Magnoliopsida; order Solanales; family Solanaceae; genus Nicotiana; species Nicotiana undulata. The sequence goes on from MDKH01095957.1 coordinate 16,682, forward strand.
AGGAACATCAGATGCACACGTCCTCACCATCTATGAGTGAATAGAAGAATAAGTTTGAGTACATCATCGATTGCACGATAGAATATGAACAAAGAGAGGTTTCCTAGCACCCTATAGCCTCTTGAAGATAAGTACAGACGTCTCCGTACCGATCCGCAGGACTCTACTGGGCCTTCCTGTGACTCGTGAGACTTACGTGAACCTAGGGCTCTGATACCACGTTGTTACGACCCAAAATCCTAACTCAGGTCGTGATGGAGCCCAACAACGGGGTTAGGCAAGCCAACATAAATTTCACTAAGTGTTCCTTTTTATTTAAATAGTTCACCAGTTACCGAATTTAATAAGTTAAAACATTATATCGAAAGATAATAACCCAGTTATAGAGCAAAAAATAGCCATACAGAAGTGTGGGCCAATATACGAGCATATATATATACAACCCAAAATCCCAAAATAACCACTACGTGTGTGCCAGGAACTAGTGTCACGAGTATCATGGGCAATCTAACTGAACATACTAGAGACAAAAAAATATATACAATTCCACTGTCTGAAATAAGTAGACGGGAAAATAAGCAAAAGGAAACTCCAAGGCGCTGCTGAGGATCGTCAGGAGAAGCAACTCACGTGAAGTCAGGCCCGCTACAGTCAATACCTAGCTTCGGTGTGATAACCAGATGTACCAGCCTCAGAACCTGTACAGTTAAGTACATAAGTGCAGCATGAGTACATAAATAAATATGTACCAAGTGAGTATTCCGTCTAATCTCGAAGAAGTAGTGACGAGAGGTCGACTTGACACTCACTAAGGTCCAATAATATAACATATGACAGGATATAATGAAATACAGTAGGCATGTAAGACAGTAAATAGAAAATACGTATTAAGCACAGAAGTCCAGGTAACTACTGAAAATAAACAACGGAGTACACTTTCCCTTTCCCCAAATATCTGCTAAGTCAAAATCCATGAAAACAATACCAAATGATCATGCGCACACAGGAAATAAGACAACCGGCCGGAGTCGAAGGAATATGTATCACTGAATAATTATAAAGCTTCCCCCGCTCGCAAACTATAGCTGCGACTCGGGTGCTAACACACTTATACTGAATTACCATAAAGCTTCCCCCGCTCGCGGATCATGCATGCGACGCGGGTGCTGACACACTTATTCCAATTTATCATAAAGCTTCCCTCGGCGAATCATACATGCGACTCGAGTGCTGACTCTTATATATATATAACGAATTTATCAAGAAGCTCAATAGAGGCTAAACTTGTAGCAAGGATTCATTCACCGGAATTTCAAAGGAAACTTTCCACAATTTTCATGCTAGTTCAATGATAATAAGCACCTCAAGGTACGCTAAAGATACATATATGGCACATAAAAGCATGCGTGTGAGCCCTAAGACTACCCGACATGGACATAATAGCCGCTACGTACGGACTCCCGTCACTTTGTACGCACGTAGCCCCCAAAACAATTACACACAACATATAGAACACCTATGGGGACAATTCCCTCTTACAAGGTTAGAAAGGAGACTCACCTCGTGTCGAATCTACCCCTCGGACCAAGGATGCGCCCGAAACTCCGAGCTCTACGCCCGAGGACTCGTAACTAGCAAAATATGGTACAATCATATCAATTCATGCTCTTAGGAGAGAAATTACCCTATTTATTCCATAATTTCAACATTCTTGAAGAATTTCCAAAATTCCACCCCAGGCCCGCACGCTCGAATTCCGAAAATTCTCGAATGGGATCACTCACCCATAGACTAAGGATCGTTAATATATGATTTCTTCTTGAATTAATAACAATTAATATGGAAATTCACCTAAATTTTCAAGAACCCTAAATTACTACCCAATTTTGATTTTTCACTAATTTAGTAGTTAATTTAACTAGTAATCTAACTATTAAACCAAGTTTATGGTAGAAATTACTTACCTCCAATACTAGGTTGTTTGCCCCTCTTGAAAGCTCAAAAATCCCCAAGGAAGAAGAAGATGTTTTGAGGAAATGAATTAAATCCCACTATAAAAATGCACTGCCCAGCTGCCCCTTCATCGCAATCGCGACAGGGGGCCCGCGATTGTGAAGGCCAATGGTCCAGGCCCCTGAGGCCCTTCTATGCGAATGCGAAAGAGGGCCCGCAATCGCGAAGACTAGCCGGGCTAGACCTCCACGAACACGGTGGATATCATGTGAACGCAAAGAATAAACGGGCCTGGTCCCGTCCTACCACTATGCTAACGCGGAGACGATGGTGCGATCGCAAAGGTCAGGGGTCAAACCCATCGTGAACGCAGAGAGGAGGGTGAGATCGTGAAGGTCAGGGGTCCAACCCATCGCGAACGTGGAGAGGGCTTCATGAACGCATAGAGCATTCAGCCGCCCAACCCAACTCTTTCTTCGCGAACGCGGCCCCCCTTCCGCGATCGCGAAGAAGGAAACCAGACTGTGAAATTTCTAGTTTTCTTGAACTTAGCTCCCGGGGGTCCAAAACTCTCTCGAGCCCCTCGGGACCCCATCCAAAGGCACTAGAAAGTCTGTATTCATGATACGGACTCGCTCGAATTTTTGGAATGTGAAAAACATCAACAAAACTAAGAATTCGACCCGAAAACCAAATTAAATCAAACTTTGAACTTCAAGTTCTAGAATTTGATAACAATGCGCCGAACCAACTTATACTACTCGGAATGACACCAAATTTTGCAGGGAAGTCATAAATGACATAACGGAAATTCCATTCGGACCTCGATAACATAAAATCACGTTCCAAACCAAATTTCAAACTTAAGGAAATCCTTATTTCTATATTGGGCGCCGAAATGCTCCTGGGTCATCGAAAACCCGTCCCGAACATACCACCAAGTCCGAAATCATCATACAAAGCTACTGGAGCTGTCGAAACTTGATTCTGAGGTCGTTTGCTCAAAATGTTGACCGAAGTCAAACTTGGCCAAAAAGGTCAACCTTAAGGAACCACGTGTTCCTATAGCACTCTAAACACTTCCAAATCCCAAACCACCCGTCCCCGCAAGTCATAAATCATACGAAGCCACTATGGGAAGTCTCATTTAGGGGAACAGGGTCCTAATACGCAAAACGATCGGTCGGATCATTACAAAAATGGGGTTATGGCGTCAGGGTTTCAGAAGAGGAGAAGAAGAGATGTTCAGGGGCGGGGGGGTTTAGGTAATGATGGATTAGGGTTAGGATTTTTTAATTAAAATGGGAAGGGTGAACGAGGGCCGTTGATCTTGAAAGATCACTGGCAGGATTAAAAAAAGGGTTTGTGTCGGGTACCGGTTGGGTTGCTGCGTTAGGGGTCATTTGGTTTGAGCTAGGGTGTTTCAAGTAACTGGGCTGGGTTTGGTCCGAAATAAGCTTTAAAAATGGGCTTTTATTTAAATACCCCATTTTAATTAATTAATAATTTGTAAAAAAAGGATAAATAAATAATAAAAACATCATTTGTGCATAAAACAAGTAAAAATAACTATTTAATACTATAAACAATATAAAAGGATTATTTTGGCATAATTAAAGTAATTACAAGTACATATAGGCTATTATTACAAATGTGCAAATTTGGCCTAAAAATGCAAATGCAATTGTGACTAATATGCCAAAAATATATTTAAGAATATATAGGTATAAATGGTGAAATTCGATGATAAAATCATTGTAAAATAATTTGTGTTGCAATTAATGAGTATTTATATAATAAAATGTAGGAATAAATTTATTTAAACCCGTTTAAAAATTATAGGAAATTATGAGAAAAAATGTTTACATATTTCCATAAATCAAGTGATGATGCATATGCACTATTTTGAAAGTATATATGTTTATTTAAAAATATGAGGAAACAAATTGGGTATGAAAAACATGTAACAAACGAAGGCATGAATTTAACAGGTAGAAATACATAACAATTAAAGCATCTAACACGTTGAAGTATGCAATAAATGGAGGCATGAAGTAATTAAATAGACAACCTGCCCAACATGCTTAACTATCATAATGTATATACACTCGTCACCTTGCATATACTCCATCCCCACACAAAAATCAAGTAACAAATAGACAAATCAACTTTGGATTTCCTCAAATAAAGGTTTACCAAGACAATTTCCTCTTTCCGCAACCAAATCAATGATCAATCACGACTTTTCCTTTAGAATAAACTTCCAAACCAATCAAATATAGTTCAAATAATTCAAAATAACCTTTAGAAACTACCCATGAGTGAAAATGGTTCAATTTTCAACTAAATTTAAAAAGTCAACAAAAGTTAATTGTGGGCCCGCTTGGTCAGAATTCGGGATTCGGACTAAATCTCGACCACTCATTCACCCCCGAGCCCTCTTATGTGATTTGTTTCGAAATCCGAACTCAATTCGAGGTCTAAAAATCGCAATTTTACAAAATTCCTAAAATCTACCTAAAATTCCTAATTTCTACAATGAAATTCATAGATTTGATGTTAGAAATTCATGTAAAGTAGTAGAAATTGATTTAAAACTAGTTAAAGATGCTTACCAGTGAATTTGGAAAGAAATTCCTCTCCAAAAATCACCTTTAGAATGTATAGGGTTGAAAAATTGTGTAAAATGAGCTAAGTCCCAACTTTCCCATCTTTTACCCAGCGGCAGGTATCGCAATTATGAAATCTTATTCGCAATTTCGATGTTCGCAAATGCAAACCACTAATCGAAATTGTGGTCAGTGTCTTAGCCTTAGAAGTATCGCTAATGCAAAAATGCCTTCGCTTTGCGACTGTCAATTCCTCAGCTAATGCGCAATAAGCTTTGCTTTTGCGAACTTGCCCCCAAGCTATTAGAGTGGCAAATGCGAGACTCCTGCCGCAATTGCGATTTCCTAGCCTTCGCAAATGCGACTCCTTATTTGCAAATGCGAAATTTCCCAATACCATGCCTCTTCGTAGATGCGATCCATTAATCGCAAAAATCGTCGCTCGCAAATGCGACCCAGACCTCGCCAATGCTAGATCTGCAGGCTACACCAGCAATTCCAATTTCAACTAAAACTCGTCAGAAACTCATCGGAGCCCCCTACCTCGAGCTCCAAACCAAACATGCACACAAGTGTAATAATATTATACAAACTCGCTCTCTAACTCAAACCCTTGAAATAACATCAATTAACAAGAATCAATCATCAAACTTCAAGTTTTTAACTTGCAAACTCATTTTTCACTATCATTCACAAAATGCGGCGAAATGCGCTTCACACGGGACCCCAACCAAATATGCTTAAAAGTTCAAAAACATCATACAAACCTAATGAAATTGTCAAAACACTGACCTGAGGTCATTTACCAAAAATGATTGTGGTCAACACTAGCCTCATTTTACGTCAAAAATCACTTTTTCTTCAAAATTTTACGTAAAAGCTATTTTGTAAACGAAATGGACCTTTCACGCAAACCAATAAACATCAAAAGAATCTATGGGAGGTCTTAGAAAAAAGAAATTAAGTCTAGTACTCAAAATGACCTATCGGGTCGTCACATTCCCGACCTCTAAAAGAAATATTTGTCCTCGAATGGACATAGAAAAGTATCTGGACTAGTTAAAAGGAGGGGGTATCTACTCTGCATATCTCACTCGGACTCCCACATATCCTCCTCTATCAGATGACCTCTCCATTGCACTTTCACATAGGGAAAACTCTTTGTTCTCAACTTACGAACTTGCTGGTCAAGAATAGCCACCGGCTCTTCCTTATAGGTCTAATTTTCATCAAGTTGCACCTTGCAGAAGTCCAAAACATGTGATCTATTCTCATGGTACTTCCAAAGCATGGAGATATGAAATACCGGATGTACCCCAAATAGGTTAGGAGGCAATGCAAGCCTATAAGAAACCTCCCCAACTCTCTCCAAGATCTCAAACAGTCCAATAAACCTCGGGCTCAAACTTCCCTTCTTTCCAAAATGCATCACGCCCTTCATAGGCGACATTTGGAGAAGAACCTTCTCACCTGCCATGTAGACCACATCTCGAACCTTTCGGTCTGCATAACTCTTTTTTCAAGACTGAGTTGTACGAAGTCACTCCTGAATCACCTTAACCTTCTCTAAAACATCACAGACCAAATCAGTGCCCAACAATCTAGCCTCTTCGGGCTCAAACTAACTAATCGACGAACGACATTGCCTCCCATATAAGGCCTTATACAGATTCATCTCGATGCTCGACTGATAACTATTGTTGTAGGCGAACTATGCTAGAGGTAGGAACTGGTCCCATTGACCCCCGAAATCCATAGAGTATGCCTGCACATGTCCTCCAATATCTGAATAGTGCATCCGGACTGTCTCTCCGTCTGAGGATGAAATGAGGTACTCAGCTCGACCCGCGTGACCAACTCACATTACACGGCTCTCCAAAATGCAATGTGAAATGCGTGCCTCGGTTAGAAATGATGGAAATGGGCATGCCGTGCAGACGAATAATATCCCAAATGTAAATCCGAGCCAACCGCTCTAAAGAATAGTAGTCATCACCGAAATGAAGTGTGCAGATTTACTCAACCAGTCCAATAACCCAGACTACTTCATATTTCCTCAAGATTTGTGGTAAGCCTATCACAAAATCCATCATGTTGCGCTCCCACTTCCACTCCGGTATATCCAATCTCTTAGTCAACCCACCCGGCTTTTGATGATTATACTTCACTTGTTGGCAATTCAAACACCGAGAGACATAAGCAACAATATCTTTCTTCAACTTCCGTCACCAATAATGTTGTTTCACATCACGGAACATCTTCGTGACACCTGGGTGAATGGAACATCGTGAGATGTGAGCCTCCTCAAGGATCAATTCCCTCAACACATCAATATTTGGAACAAAAATCCGGCCCTGAAGTCGTAGAATAGCGTTATCTCCAATCACAACCTCCTTGGCACCACTTCGTTGCACCTATCTTTAAACACCAACAAGTGAGGATCATCAAACTGGCGAGCCTTGATGCGCACCAACAACCATGATTGTGCCGCAACACAAGCGAGAACCCAGCAAGCTCCGAAATATCCAACCTCACAAACTGATTGGCCAAAGCCTGAACAGCCATGGCTAGTGGCCGCTCCACTGCTAGTAAATATGCCAAAATCCCTATGCTCTCTAACTTCCTACTCAATGCGTCGCCCACAATATTGGCCTTTCTCGGATGATATAATAAGGTTATATTATAGTCTTTCAACAACACTAACCATCTCCGCTGCCGCAAATTAAGGTCCTTTTGCTTGAACAGGTGCTGAAGACTCTGATGGTTGGTATAGACCTTACATGGAATGTCATATAGATAGTGCCTCCAAATATTCAGTGCGTGAACAATGGCTGCCAACTCTACATCATGTAAAAGTTAATTCTTCTCGTGAACCTTCAATTGCCGAGACGCGGTGGCAATCACCCTACCGTCCTGCATCAATACCATGCCAAGCCCAATACACAATACATCACAATATATAATGTAAGATCCCGTACTTGTAGGCAACACCAACACTAGGGGTTGTAGTCAATATAGTCTTGAGCTTCTGAAAGGTCACCTCCCACTCATTGGACCATCTGAAAAGAGCACCCTTATAAGTCAAATTGGTCAATGGGGATGAGATTGATGAAACTCCCCCCACGAACCAGCGATAATAACCCACCTAACCAAAGAAGCTCCGATTCTCTATAGCTGAAGTAGGTCTAGGCCATTTTTGAACTGCCTCAATCTTCTTTGGATCAACCTTAATATGCTCAATAAAATACAACATGACACAAAAAGGCATCTGAGCCCAACCAGAACTCACACTTCGAAAACTTGACATATAACTGATGATCCCTTAAAGTCTGAAGAACGATCCGAAGATGCTGCTCATGCTCCTATCGAATGCGGTATTAAACCAAAATATAATCAATGAAGACAATCCCAAAGGAATCAAGATAGGGCTTGAACATCTGGTTCATCAAATCCATAAAGGCTGCTGGGCATTAGTCAAGTCAAATGACATCACCAAGAACTCATAGTAACCATACTGATTTTGGAAAGCAGTCTTAGGGACATTCGATGCCCTAATCTTCACTTTTTGGTAGCCTGACCTCAAATCAATCTTCGAAAATACCTTGGCACCCGGAAGCGGGTCAATAAGTCATCAATCCTTGGATACAAATACTTGCTCTTGATAGTGAGCTTGTCGAACTACCGATTATATATATATATATATATATATATATATATATATATATATACACATCCTCATCGATCGTCATTCTTCTTCACTAACAACATCGATGTACGCGAAGGAGAGACACTCGGTCTAAGAAAACCTTGTCAAGCAAATCTTGCAATGGTTCCTTCAATTCCTTCAACTCAACTAGAGCCATACAATATGGCGGAATAGAAATGGGTTGAGTCTTCGGAACTAAGTCAATGCAAAAGTTGATATGTCCGTCGGGTGGAATCCCCGGCAAATCTGTAGGAAACACCTCTGGGAACTCACGCACAACTGGAACCGAATCCATTGAAGGAACCTCTGCACTGGAATCACGGGTATAGGAAAAATACGCCAGACCCCTATTCTCAACCTCATGTTGAGCCTTCACATATGAAATGACCCTACTAGTGGAATGACCAAGAGTTCCTCTGCACTCCAATCTAGGCAACCCCGGCATAGCTAAAGTCAGGTTCTTGACATGACAATCCAAGATAGCATAATGCAGGGAAAACAGTGCATACCATGAATAACCTCAAAATCCACCATATCCAAAAACAGAAGATCAACTATGTTATCATAACCATGAAATGTAACCATAAAAGACCTAGACACCCGATCACCTACTATAGATTCTCCAACCGGCTTAGACACAAAAAACAAGAACTTCAAGAGAATCACGAGGCATACTCAAATGCAAAACAAAATATAAGAATAGGTTAAACCCGGATCAAAGAAGACGGAAACATCTCTATGACAAACTGATATAGTACCTGTAATAACCGCATCAAATAAATCTACCTCATGTCTTGCTAGGAATGCATACAACGAGGCTGAGCTTCACCAATCTGACCTATGCCTCTCAGACGGCCTCTCCCTGGATGGTCTCCTCCTCTAATGGCCTGACCTCTACCCCGGGCTACCTGACCCCTGCCTTTAGTTGGCTGAGTGGGCGGTGGAGCAACTGGTGACTCAATCATGTCACGAGTACCCTACTGTGGCATGTTGCTCTGTAGTCGGGGACAATACCTCTCGATATGACCCATACCTCCACACTCAAAGCACTCTCTCTACTGACATGGTTGATGAATCAGTGACTGAACCTGATGGTCTAGATAACTACTGTGATAACTTTGAATCGGTGGTGCATTGATAGTAGATAAAGTTGTAGGCTAGCTACTCAAGACAAGACCCATAAGAACTATGACTGCCTGATAATACTTGGAGCGCTGACTGAACCGGCCTAATAGGATGACTTCTACCAAATGAGCCCCTGCCTACAGACGAGGTACCACTAAAACCACCAAATGATGAGGCCTCTTCTCAGATGCTGCCTCTATACCTTGTGCATGAATCATCTCGATCCGCCTAGCGATCTCTACAACTCGAGTAAAAGAATTATCATCCTCAGTCTCTCTTACCATTTGTAGTCTGATGCCATAAGTGAAGACATCTATAAATCTTCTCGCCCTCTCCCTCTCATTAAGTATCAAGATAACTACATGGTGATATAAATCCACGATCTGGTCTCATACTTGGTAACTATCATGCTACCTTGCTGGAGGCGCTCAAACTAGCTGCGGAAATCCTCTCTCCAAGTAAGGGGATGAACTTCTCAAAAATTAGTTGTGATAACTGATCCCAAGTGATTGGAGGATAAACATCTCGACTCAACATACTTCTGCCGCCATTTCTTGGTAGAACCAGTCATCTGAAGCACCACAAAGTCAACTCCATTAGACTCAACTATACCCATGTTGCGCAATACCTGATGGAAATGGTCCAAGATATATTGTGGGTCCTTAATAGGTGTACCACCAAAACGAATAGGAAAAAACTTGGTGAACATGTCCAACCTCTTCAACCCCTCAGACGACATTGCGGGTCCCTCCCCTGTTTGTGTAGAAATAAAAGGCTAAACTGCTCCAATTACTGGAACTGTCAGAGTGCTTATATCTGTGAGCCATCTGCTCTAGAGTGTGAGTAGCGGAAGTCTAGGCTCCTCCCCCATCTTGAGAGAGGGCTGGTGATACTGGAAATACACCGGCTTGGGCTACGCTCTCCACAAGGCCCACCAAGTGGGCTAGGGCGTCCTGTAGTTCTAGGGTGGCAATGAACCCCTCTAGGGCCTGAGCTGGTCCGACTAGCGCAGTATGAATATGGTTCTCTTCCTCCTACTAGATTTAAGGCTCTATAATAGGTGTTGTTGCGCCTGCTCGAGGCTGAGTTCTTCTTGTGCCTCTTTCCCTACTTTGGCCATGGCCCTTACCCCTGGTACTGGCTGCAACCTGGGGCTCCGGCTCCTTGTCAGTTATGGATGTTGTGTGTGTCCTCACCATCTGTGAGAAAATCAAGAATAGAACGAGTCAAATTCAATGATAGAATAAAGTGGCGCGACAGAGAAAGAAATAATGTAAAATCTCCTAAAGCCTTTTAGCCTATAGAAATAAGTATAGACATCTCTGTACCGCTCCTCAATACTCTACTAAACTTGCTCATAACTCGTGAGACCTAGGTGTAATGACTCGACCGATCATTTTGAGCATTTCCATTTCTATTTGATGGCTCGAGGGCATGAGTAGCTTTGTATGATTTATCATGACTTGTGTCTATCTTCGGTTTTATTTTTTGGTGATTCGAGATTGATTTAGAAGAATGATTCTTAACTAGAAAACTTTAAGATTGGAAGAGTTGACCAAGTTTGACTTTATCTGTATTTGAGCTCGGATTGGATTTTTCATGGTTCTATTAGGTCCAAAAGGTGATTTTGGACTTGGGTGTATGCCCATATTTGTATTAGGATGTTTCTAGAAGGTTTCGGCACTATTTGGGAAAAGTTGGCAATTTGAAGGTTTGGAAAGTTTATAAGTTTTACTGGGAGTTGACTTTGATTTTATCGAGTTCAGATTTTTGTTCCGAAAGTTGTAATGTGTTCGTTATGTCAGTTGGAACTTGTGTGCAAAATTTGAGGTCATTCTGAGTTGATCTGATATGATTCGGCACGAGTTTTGGAAATTGGAAGTTCATTAAGTTTAATTTGATGTCTGAATAGTGGTTTTGATGTTGTTATGGGTGATTTGAGGCTTTGAGTAGGTCCATGTAATATTTTGGAACTTTTTGGTATGTTCAGACAGGACCCCGAGGGGCTCGGGTGAGTTGCGGATGTGTTTTTGATAATTTATCCTTCATGCGTGGTTGCTGGTTTCTGTTGGTTTTGGTGTTATGAACCTGCGGTCAGAGTTGCACAGGAACAATGGTCGCAGAAGTAGGTGTATGGTTGCTGTCACGCCCCCCTTTTTGACTCCTCCTTTCGTATTAGTCGGGGTCTTAACATTATTGGGACAACTCGTTTCCTTTTGGGAAAGGGGTATGCAAGGAATCGAAGAGTTGCCACCTAACGAATTAAGGTGCGTTAGGGCACCTACTAAGGGTCATTTACAGACATGATTTAGATAACAAGAGAAAGGGTAAGGGCTTGAAATTACTCTAAGGGGAAGGTGTTAGGCACCCCTCAGAGTCCACAACTGTGGTTCCCGGCCAAACAACTTTGTGAATTTAAGCAAGTAGCATATAGCCAATTAAAGTTTAAATAAGTAAGTAGTTTTGAAAAATTCGTAGTCTAAGCACACATGTGTGACAAAGTTTTGAAAAGATTTAATGTCTAAGTAAGGTTTTTGAAAGAGTTATAATCTAAACATGCATATAAAGGATAGGGGAGGTCCTAGGTTATTCATCCTATAGGATCACATCAGTACAATACCCGGTAATCACTCCTCAAAGAGGGGCTACACGTGGTATTAGCGCACCGATCATCATATCTATATCTACCCTTCCCACCTCTTAAAGGTAATTAAAGCGAGTGTTGGTCAACGACCTCTGTTACGTGTTGTTACCCGTCCTTTCTTAATGGCCCTGGAGGAGCTTAGGACCTCTACTTATAAGGCAGTTCTAGACAGACCCTTAGGTTTAAAGGATAAAATACTAAGGCGACAAGAAAAAACACATAGGACCTCAACAAATAAAGAGCAAGAAAGAGCAAATAAGGGGGCTTTAGTTTTACCTCCACAGATAATGCATGTAAACAACACGACTCAAACACAAACAAGGGCAGTATTGTTAAATTGGATCCTAAGACAGGGTGTCTGGTGAGTATCAGAACACAGTAGATATGCAGATTTTGTTTTTGTAACTCAGAAACGCGCCCTAATCAGTTTGCCTACTGATCTTAAAACCTGTTAAGCATTAGGCAACATACACAAAAGAGGCAGATTTCCAGTTTTAACAATTTAATTGCCTAAGGCTTGCCTAGGCGGGGGACAGTGTATACTAATTACCAGAACTATTAAAGAAAACTGTTGTGAATTGTTGCCTAAACATGTTGTTCTAGGTGTTGCAAAACACATAATTATTGCTAGTTGTTTAGAAAAACTGAGTAAAGTTGTTTTATGACTTTTTCATGCATCAGTAGTTAAGCTAGGTGTAATTAAACGAGTGCGAATGAAATCCTAAAACATGGTATCTAATGCTCGAAGGGATGCAGAATGATGTATATGCAGAATCCCTAAAAACGTAGGTTGTCTAAATGCAAAATAGTCACAGTATTAATCATGGTTTCAGAAGGTGCAAAAATGATAGTTTATTTTAGTGTTGTTTATCCTAGAACAGGATTTCTAAGTGCATAGCATGGTTATAGCGTGATGAGACATGATTGCGTGAATAATGATTCATATTTATATATTTATCCTAACATAGGATTTCTAAGTGATATAACAGTAATATCAAAATGATATGCTGAAACAGATTCCTAAGAAACATGATATCTAATGCATGATTTACACACATTTGTCCTAAACATGAATTCTATTGTGCAAATAGGAAATGTAAACCTAAGAACATGATTTCTACCCTTTGGAATGCATAGTTACCCTTCCCTTTTCACTATCCATCCCCAATAGTTGTTTACAATAAATTATTACAGACCATTGCATGAATTACATAAATGAATAAGAAAATAAGAAGTTACACTATAGGGAGCCTACCAATAGGCCCAGATCTCCAGAATTCTCAGTGCCAACAAAGCTTCACAGCCTTTCATATAAATCGGGTGTGTCAGAGTTTCCTAAGGACCTCAAGGGATCCCGGGCAGTGCTCACACCCAGATTTTCATAACCATAATGAGTAAGTGCAGTGTGGAAAGGCCACCTCTAATGCATCAAAGTTTAGAGGGATCTCATAGGGATCCCAAAGCAGTCACACATTAGAGGGGCAGAACCTAGGTTTCTAAGAGTATAATGAGAGCGCTTGACATAGTTTTGAAAAGATTGAGTTGGAAAGCAGTTTCTAGAAATAGACTTGTTTGAGATATGTTCTGCAGAACAATATAAGAGTTTACTTGTGAAAACAATTTGAAATGGGGTAGGGCAGTCAGAACAACAACATACCAATCTTCAGATCAAAACAACACACATAGAACATGAAACAAACACTAAACAAGTTCAACAATCACAATCAGGGAGATGAGGGGTTGGGGACAAGTATGAAGCACATAAGGGTAAGAACACAGTAGGCAGAGTGGCACATAAGTTCAGAATCACAGAAATCCTAAGGGGTTTCAGGTGCAGCATGTGTTAAAGACTACATAGAAACCAAGCAACACACCGTACATATTATTGTATACTAGAAATCAAAGAAATCATAAGTGAAGCAGCATGTAAAAGAGGGTAACACTTAGTAAACATGTTGTCACGACCCAAATCCCCACCTTTTAGGTCGTGACTGCGCCTAACGTTGAACCCGCTAGGCCAGCCAACGTATATCTTGCAATAGCAACTTATAATCATTTAACACGATATAAAATATTAATTTGTCACTTTCAACCATTTCCCAACAGAATCCTGTAAGCATTGCTTAATAAAATAACAAAACTTTAGAAACGCGGAGAATAAAGACATAACAAACATGAAATAACGTAAAACTTCCCAAAAACTGGGGTGTCACAATCTCACGGACTAGCTACTGGAATAATAAATACAAGTCTCGAATGAAAATACAACACTGTCTTGAAAATAAGGAAAAAAACAATGAAGCAGTAAAGGAAAGAAGCCTCGGGATCCACGAACGCCAGTGTATACCTCG
>ML248211.1:439-35998 GCA_005239495.1 Nicotiana undulata
TTATTTCAGACCTTTTGTTTGTAGTAATCTCTTAGATAGTCTGTGAGTATGTGACACCAGTTCTGGGATTTGTTTATGGGTTTCATTTCGAAAGTGCTATGTTGTATTTTGGTTATTTTGTTAAACTTCATGTGGTGGGCCATCGAAGACTTAGTTATCTTGTTCGTATTTGTTGTTAATAAGTTTTATTCAGTTCAAACGTTGGCTTGTCTAGCGGGTTCAACGTTAGACGCAGTCACGGCCCGAAGGTGGGATTTCGAGTCGCGACAATATATATATATATATATATATAACTGGGAGGGGACAAGTAGAACAATGAAATACTAACTGGGAGGGGATATGCGAAAGGGGAAATATCATAAAACAAGTACGAACCCACAAAATAACTCCTTCCGAAATAAGCAACAACATAACCAAGTAAATCAAAAATTCGAGAATCAAATGAGGTAATGAATAAAGATGGTACGACATCACCCTTCGTGCTTTTACTCTCATCCTCACCATGTGATATCATAAATAAATGGTACGTCATCACCCTTCGTGCTTTTACTCTCATCCTCACCATCTGATATCATAAATAAATGGTACGTCATCACCCTCCGTTTGTTTACTCACCGGTATGGCATCACCCTTCGTGCTTTTACTCTCTCAATCTCTCAATATATGCTAATAAATGCAAATAAGGAACGGCAACACCCTTCGTGCTTTTCACTCTTCCTCACCAATCAACAATATAAATCAATTTAATAAATGCAAGGCGGGAAACAAATTCACTTCAATTATAGAGCCATGATAACAAACTCAACTTTCAAAAGTCCCAACATCTTCAAAATAAATAATGAATATGAGACAAATAATTAAAAATAATTATCTAACCAACTTAGAACAAAGAAGCAATTTTCACCCACATGCTTTAACCTAATAACAACGCATATGTACTCATCACCTCACATATACGTCATTCCTGCACATAGCACACATAACAAATAGACCAACAAGTCCTAATCCCTCAAGTCAAGGTTAACCACGACGCTTACCTCACTCCACGACCAACACAATCAACCAACTACGACTTTGCCTCTTGAACAAGCCTCCAAACCAACCAAATCTAACAATTTATCGATCAAACGGTTCAAAGTAAGCTTTAGAAACTACCCACTAATGAAAAAGGTTCAACTGCGATCATTTTTAAAAATGTTAACAAAAGTCAACCCTAGGCTCGCGCAGTCAAAACCCGAGGTTCGGACTAATACTTGATTACTCATTCACTCCTAAGCCCGATTATGTGATTTATTTCGAAATTCAACCTCAATTTGAGATCTAAATCTCAATTTTAAAAAATCTCCAATTTATATCCAAATCTCTATTTTCTACCATAAAAATCCTAGATTTGATGTTGAAAACACATGAAAAGTAATGGGTAACTGAAAAGAAATGAATTAAAGTTGCTTACCAATGATTTTATGAAGAAAATTCTCTTGGAAAATTGCCTTTAGAGTGTTTAGGGTTGAGAAATGGTGTAAAATGAGCTAAGTCCCGAATTGCGAGATAAAGGTCGCAAATGCGAACCCTGTCTCAGAAGTCCATATGTCGCAATTGCGACAAAATGATCGCAAATGCGGAGATCCCACTTTCGCAATTGCATCCAAAATCTTCGCAATTGTGAAGATGACCTATTGTTGCCAGGCATCGCAAATGCGACCAAGTGATCGTAAAAGTGAATTCGAGGTTACCCAATCCCAGGCTCTGCTCACAAATGCGAACATTTGTCCGCAAAGTGAGGCTCGCAATTGCGAGTCAGACCTCACAAATGCGAGATATGCACCAAACACCAGAACTGGGAACTGCACCAGCAGTCCAAACTCATCTGAAACACGTTTGGAACTCACCCGAGCCCCTCGAGCTCCAAAAACAAAACATGCACACCAGTATAATAACATCATATGAACTTGCTCGGGTAATCAAATATAATAACATTATATGAACTTGCTCGGGCAATCAAATCACCAAAATAACATCTAAAACTACAAATCGAACATCAAAACTAATAAAACTTCAAAAGGAAACTCAAGAACAACTAGAATCATAACTAAGTACTTGAATCATACCAAACCAACTCCGTTTGACACCAAATTTTGCTGGCACGACCCCATACCACCCCGGTCGTGATGGCGCCTATCGTGGAACTAGGCAAGCCTCACAATTTATGAACATTTCAGCTCTCATAAAAACAATTAAATAATAATACTCTTTTTCCCACAGAAATTTATAATTTTAAAGAGTTAAATCCAAACCAAAATACTGGAATAAAAATCCCAACACCGGGTGTCACTAAGTCACAAGCCATAATTATCACAATGTCTGAAATAAATAAAAAAAGACAAACAACTGTCTGGACATAATAAAAATACACTAGGGGAAGATAAGGTAAGAGAAGACGAGGCTGCGATTGCCAGGCAGCTACCTCGAAATCTCCGATTGAGGCACCACGCCGAATTATCAATAATCACTACCGGGACCTGAGGTACTTGGATATGCACACAAGGTACAGGGAGTAACATGAGTACGACAACTCAGTAAGTAACAACTATAAATAAAGGCGGAGTGCAGTGATGAGCAATAAAATCACATAAGGTTCATAATTATAAAAATCTCAATGTAACAACAAGTGTCAAATCAGTGTTAAAGTCAATTATCGCTTAAAAACTCCAAATTCAATGGAAATCATATAAGAATATCTTCAACATTTTTTTTCCAATGGAGGCTTAATATAAAGATAAAGTGAAAATAATGATTTCGTCAACAAGCCCCTCAGGCAAGCATCCAAATCACTCATCAATCAATACTCGTCACTCAACACTCACACTCAGCACTCACACTCAGTAGGTACCTGCGCTCATTGGGGGTGTACAGACTACGGAGGGTCTCCTACATCCCAAGTGCTATATCGATGTGGCGTGCAACCTGATCCATAAATCGCTGCGGCGTGCAGCCCGATCCATATATCACTGCGGCGTACAACCCAATCCATATATATATATATATTGTCGCGGCGTGCAACCCAATACATAAATATCCTCAAAATCAGGCCCTCGGCCTCACTCAATCCGCAACCTCACAAGCCACTCGAGCGTTTCAGTAAAATCAGGGGACTCAACCCAAACAACTTTCATATATTTTAAAAATAGAGTAATGAAACTGAATTAAACAGTATATAGGAAAAATCATGACTGGGGATATGCTTTCAAATCAAAACAATGTGAGGATAGTATAAAATACCCCTGAGGGTTCAACAGTACGACACAAGGCCCCAAACATGGCGTTCAACCCAAATTATAATAATTCTTTCTAAAACATATAGCAATTATACAAACTTTAATCAAAATATGCAACTCTATAGTTGCTACGGGATGGACCAAGTCACAATCCCTAACGGTGCACGCCCACACGCCTGTCACCTAGCATGTGCATCACCTCAATGTTTGAAATAGTACAAAATTCCGGGGTTTCATACCCTTAGGTCTAGATTTACAATCGTTACATACCTCAATTAAGCCAAACACTACTCCGCAATGCCCTTGTCGTTCGACTCGGCCACAAATCGCCCCGAATCTATCCAAAATAAGTATGTTATCATTAATATATGCTAAAGGAATGAAGACCACATAAAAATTATGAAATTAAACCACAATCTCGAAATTGGCCAAACCCGATCCCCGAGCCCACATCTCGAAATCCAACAAAAATTACAAAACTATAAACCTCATTCATTCACGAGTCCATTCATACCAAATTTACCAAAATCCGACCTCGTTTGACCCTTCAATTTCTCAAATTAAACTCTCCAATTTCAAGCCTTAAATTCCCCAATTTTCACCCCCAATTTATACAATTTTCATGCTTAATCAACTAAAATTCACCATAGATACGAGTATTAAGTTCAAAAATCTTACCTCAACGAATTCCCCCTTGATTCCCTCTTCAAAACCCTCCAAATGCTCCAAAAATCGAATGAAAAATGGTGAAGAACCGCCAAAATTCATGAAGGGTCCTTTATATACCTTCTGCCCGGGCATTTTCGCATCTTCGCATCTTCGGTCAAATAGCGCACCTGCGGCGCCGCTTCTGCGCCCAAAAGTCCGCATCTGCGGAAGTCACTTAAAATCCTAAAACCGCACATGTGATCACTTCTTCGCACATGCGGGCTCGCAGGTGCGATCCCTCATCCATATCTGCGACAAATCCCCAGGTTCCCAATCTCCGCATCTGAGACCCCATATTGCACCTGCGCTCCCCCTTCGGCAAGTGCGGAACACCAGTAACAGCAGCACCAACTGCTTTCTTTCATTTCCAAACTTCCCGTTAGCCATCCGAAATCATCCTGAGGCCCCCGGGGCCTCAAGCAACAACATCAATACGTCACATATCCATATACGAACTTAGTCGAACCCTCGGAACATCCAAAACAACATCAAAACATCGAATTAAGCCCGAATTCAAGCCTAAGGATTTCTAAACTTCTAAAATTCGTCAACAATGCCGAAACCAACCAAACCATGTCCGGAAGGCCTGAAATTTTGCACACACGTCACAAATGATGCTACGAACCTATTCCAACTTCCAGAATTCCATTCCGACCCCGATATCTAATTTTCCACTGCCGACAAGAAATCGCCAAATTTCCAAGCCAATTCAAGCCTAATTCTACTACAGACCTCCAAATTACATTCCGAACACACTTCGAATTCCAAAATCACCTAACGAAGCTATCCAAACCATAAAAACCCTAATCCGAGATCGTTTACTCATAAGTCAACTTTTGGTTGACTTTTCCAACTAAATATCCAATTTAAGAGACTAAGTGTCTCATTTCACTCCAAAAATCACTCTGAACGCGAGCCAACCAACCCGACGCAATATAATAAAGCTGAACAACATATAATGAAGATGGGGGAAACATGGTTATAAACTCTCGGAACGACCGACCGAGTCGTTACATCTCCCCTCTTAAACAAATGTTCGTCCTCAAGCGAGTCTAGAAACATACCTAGAATCTCAAATAGGTGTGGACATATGTTCCGCATCTCCCGCTCGGTCTCCCAGGTGGCCTCCGCTAACGGCTTCCCTCTCCACTGCACCTTGACTGAAGCTATATCCTTAGACCTCAATCTTTGAACCTGCCGATCCACAATAGCCATTGGCTCCACATCATATGTCATATCACCCTCTAACTGAACCGTGCTGAAGTGCAACACATGGGATGGGTCACCAACATACTTTCGAAGCATAGAAACATGAAATACCGGATGTACACTCGACAAGCTGGGTGGCAAAGCAAGCCTATAAGCCACCTCCCCTATCCTCTGAAGAACCTCAAAAGGCTCAATGAACTGGGGTCTCAACTTGCCCCTCTTCCCAAACCACATAACACCTTCATGGGTGACACCTTCAGCATAACCTTCTCCCCAACCATGAAAGATACATCAAAGACCTTCTTGTCCGCATAGCTCTTCTGCCTAGACTGCGCCGTGCGAAGCCGCTCCTGAATCAACTTCACCTTATCTAAAGCATCCTGTACCATATTTGTACCCAATAGTCTAGCCTCACCCGGCTAAAACTAACCAACTGGAGATCTACACTTCCTCATGTATAAATCCTCATATGGAGCCATTTGAATACTCGATTGATAACTATTATTATATGCAAACTCCGCAAGTGGCAAAAACTGGTCCCATGAACCCTCAAAATCAATGACACAGGCGCGCAACATGTCCTCCAATATCTGAATAGTGCGCTCGGACTGCCTGTCCGTATGAGGGTGAAAAGTTGTGCTCAACTCAATATGTGTACCCAACTCTCGCTGTACGGCCCTCCAAAACTGCAATGTGAACTGAGTACCCCTATCAGAAATGACGGAAACTAGAACACCATGCAGTCGAACAATCTCTCGAATATAAATCTTGGATAACCGCTCTGAAGTGTAAGTAGTACCAACAGGAATGAAGTGCGCGGACTTGGTCACCCGTTCCACGATAACCCAAATAACATCGAACTTCCTCGAAGTTCGTGGGAGCCCAACTACAAAGTCCATGGTGATCCGCTCCCACTGCCACTCCGGAATGTCTAATCTCTGAAGCAAGTCACCCGGCCTCTGATTCTCATATTTAACCTGCTGACAGTTGAGACACCGAGCTACAAATCCAACTATATCCTTCTTCATCCGCCTCCACCAATAATGCTGTCTCAAATCCTGGTGCATCTTCGCAACACCTGGATGAATGGAATACCGCGAGTTGTGGGCCTCCTCAAGAATAAACTCTTGAATCCCATCTACATTAGGCACACATACCCGGCCCTGCATCCTCATCACACCATCATCACCAATAGTCACATCCCTGGCATCACCTCGCCGGACCCTATCCTAAATAACGAGCAAGTATGGTTCGTCATACTGGCGCACCCTGATACAGTCATAAAGAGAAAACTTGGAGACTACGCATGCTAACACCCGACTAGGCTCCGATATATCCAACCTCACTAGCTGGCCCGCTAAGACCTGAACATCAAGTGCTAAAGGTCTCTCTGCTGCTGGAAGATATGCTAAACTCCCCAACCTCTTTGCCCGTCGACTCAAGGCATCGACCACTACATTGTCCTTCCCGGATGGTATAGAATAGTGATATCATAGTCCTTGAGAAGCTCCAACCATCGCCGCTGACGCAAATTCAGATCTTTCTGCTTAAACAGATGCTGCAGACTCCAGTGATCGGTATAAATCTCACAATGAACCCCATACAAATCATGGCGCAAAATCTTCAAGGCGTGAACAATGACTCCTAACTCAAGATCATGCACCAGATAATTCTTCTCATGGGTCTTCAACCGGCGCGAGGCGTAGGTAATCACCCTACCCTCCTGCATCAAGACACAACCAATGCCTATCCTCGAGGCATCATAATACACGGTATAAGAACCTGAAGCTAATGGCAGAACTAACACTGGAGATGTGGTCAAGGCAGCCTTGAGCTTCTGAAATCTCTCCTCACATTCGTCCGACCACCTGAACGGAGCACCCTTCTGGGTCAATTTGGTCAGGGGAGAAGAAAACCTATCCACAAAGCGACGGTAATAGCCCGCCAAACCAAGGAAGTTCCTAATCTTTGTAGCTGAGGACGGTCTGGGCCAACTCTGCACCGTCTCTATCTTCTTCGGATCCACCAGATTACCCTCACTGGACACCACGCGCCCCAAGAATGCTATTGATCCAAGCCAAAACTCACACTTGGAGAACTTTGCATAAATTTTCTCCTCCCTCAATCTCTGTAATACAACTCTCAAATGTTGAGCATGCTCCTATGGGCTACGAGAGTACACCAGGATGTCATCAACGAACACATTAACGAAGGAATCCAAGTATGGATGAAATACATTATTCATCAAATGCATGAACGTTGCTGGGGTATTGGTCATCACAAAAGACATCACCAAGAACTCATAGTGGCCATAACGGGTCCTGAAAGCCGTCTTAGGAATATCTGAATCCCGAATCTTTAGGTGATGATACCCGGACCTCAAATAAATCTTAGAGAACACCCTAGCTCCCTGAAGCTGGTCAAATAAATCATCGATACGAGGCAAAGGATACTTTTTCTTGACTGTGACCTTGTTTAACTTTCTGTAGTCAATACACATTCTCATGGACCCATCCTTCTTCTTCACAAATAACACCGGTGCACCCCAAGGTGACACACTAGGCCGAATAAACCCCTTATCTAGGAGTTCATGAATCTGCTCTTTTAATTCCTTCAACTCCACCGGTGCCATACGATACCGTGGAATGGAAATAGGCAGAGTTCCAGACACCAAATCAATACCAAAATCAATATCCTTGTCAGGCGGCATGCCCGACAGATCTGCAGGAAACACATCCGGAAAATCATGGACCACAGGAACAGAATCAATAGTGGTAGTCTCAGCACTGACATCCCTCACAAAAGCCAAATAAGATAGGCACCCTTTCTCCACCCTACGTTGAGCCTTCAGGTATGAAATCACCCTACTAGGCACATAATATATGGAACGTCTCCACTCAACTCTCGAAAATCCTTGCATCACTAAGGTCACGATCTTAGTGTGACAATCTAGAACAACATGAAATGGAGAAAGCCAATCCATGCCCAATATCACATCGAAGTCAACCATATTGAGCAATAACAAATCCACTCGGATCTCCAGACCCCCAATAGATATCACACATGACCGATACACGCGGTCCACAATAGTCGAAACATGAACAGATGTGACTAAGGACTCACGGGGCATATAAAAAAATTGAGCAAAATATGACGAAACATAGGAATATGTGGAACCAGGGTCAAATAAGATTGAGGCATCTCGGTGACAGACAGAAACAATACCTGTAATCACAGCGTTTGAAGCCATAACATCTGGCCTAGCTGGGAGTGCATAAAAACGGGCCTGACCTTCACCTGATCGACCTCCCCCTCTAGGGCAGCCTCTAGCTGCCTGACCCCCACCCCTAACTGCTTGGGCAGGTGGTGAAGTAACTGGAGCTGAAGTCGAGGGCTGACCTCTCTACTGAGATGGACCCCCATGAAAATGAGGACACCGCCTCCTCATATGCCAAAACTCTCCACACTCGTAACAACTCCCTGGTGCGGGGGACGGGGACTGAAGGGAACCCCTAGCACGGGGATAACTAGTAGAAGGACCTGGCATGGAGAAGCCCTGAACTGATAGTGCACGGGATGAACACTTGGCTTGGAGGGAACTGAATGATGAATGACCTTGATGAGAGCTGTGAGGACCATGACTAGATGATCCACCACGGTGACCCGGACGGTCTGACTGAGCCTTCCTGAATGGACGACCTCTGCCGTGCTGGAACTTCCCTCTTGAAGGAACATCACCAAAACTACCAGATCTCCGAGGCCTCTTGGCCTCCCTCTCAACTCGCTCCTGACGATGAACTAACTCAATCTCAAGAGCTATGTCAACCACCTCCTCAAAAGTAGCACCTGACACTATCTCTCTAGTCATAAGCATTCGAAGATGATATGTGAGGCTATCCACGAACCTCCTGATCCTCTCCCTATATGTAGGAACTAACCAAACAGCAAGCCAAGCTAGCTCTGAAAACCTCATCTCATACTGCATCACAGTCATATTATCCTAACGCAGCTGCTCGAATTGCCTGCGCAGCTCCTCCCTGCGGGACTGTGGCACATACTTCTCCAGAAAGAGAGCGGAGAACTGCTGCCAGGTAAGGGGCACTGCACCAACAGACCTACGCCTCACATAAGCCTCTCACCAACTAAAGGTAGCTCCTGAGAACTGGAAGGTGGTGAACGAGACCCCACTGGTCTCCAAAATACCCGTCGTACGAAGAATCCCCTGACACTTGTCCAAGAAACCCTGGGCATCCTCGTCCTCTGCACCGTTGAAAGTCGGAGGCTGAAGTCTACCAAACCTCTCCAACCTGCACTGCTCATCATCTGGCATGACAAGAACCACATAATCCTGTGCAGGTACAACCGGCTAGGCTTGAAGTGCCCCCGGTGTCTGAAGTCCCTGAACAACCAGTTCAGGTGTACGGGCGGTAAGAGTTTGAGTGTCTCCTCCAGCCTGAGAAGTAGCTGCTATAGTAGAAACAACAACCGCATGAGCAAGATTGGTGCACATAGTCAAAATCTGAGCCAAGGTCTCCTGAAGACTCGGAATAACAATAGGCACAGCCGGTGCCTGGGCTGGTCCCGCTGGAACATCTGCGGCTGGGACCTGGTCTAGAATAACGGGTGGGTCTATAGGTACAACCCCGACTACTGCGCGGGCTACACCCCTACCCCTTCCATGACCTCAACCCCTCACGGGCCTAGCTGGTGGCTGGTCGTCCTGTCCGGTAGCACGTGTCCTCACCATATGTGGGAGAATGAAACAATAGAAGTTTAGTTACCAGAATCAATAGATTCACACGACAAGAATTCAAGAATGTGAGATCTTTTCCTAAAGGTTCTACAACCTCTCGAAGATAAGTACAAACGTCTTCGCACCGATCCGTAAGACTCTACTAAACCGACTCATGACTTGTGAGACCTATGTAACCTAGAGCTCTGATATCAACTTGTCACGACCCCATACCGCCCCGGTCATGATGGCGCCTATCATGAACTAGGAAGGCCTCACAATTTACGAACATTTCAGTTTTCATAAAAGCAATTAAATAATAATACTCTTTTTCCCACATAAATTTATAATTTTAAAGAGATAAATCCAAACCAAAATACTAGAATAAAAATCCCAACATCAGGTGTCACTAAGTCACGAACCATAACTACTGTAATGTCTGAAATAAAAAAAAGAGACAAACAACTGTCTGGAGATAATAAAAATATACTAGGGGAAGATAAAGGAAGAGAATACGAGGCTGCGATCGCCAGGCAACTACCTCGAAATCTCCGATTGAGGCCCCACGCCAAATGATCAATAACCGCTACCGGGACCCAAGGTACCTAGATCTGCACACAAGGTGCAGGGAGTAACGTGAGTACGCCAACTCAATAAGTAACAACTATAAATAAAGGTTGAGTTCACTGACGAGCAATAAAATCTAACAACAAGTGCTAAATCAGTGTTCAAGTCAATTATCGCTTAAAAACTCCAGATTCAATGGAAATCATATAAGAATATCTTCAACATTTTTTTCAATAGAGGCTTAATATAAAAATAGAGTGAAAATAATAATTTCATCAACAACCCCTCGGGCAAGCCTCCCAATAACTCATCACTCAATACTCGTCACTCAGAACTGATACTCAGTAGGTACCTCCGCTCACTGGGGGTGTACAGACTCCAGATGGGCTCCTACAGCCCAAGAGCGATATCGTTGCGGCGTGCAGCCCGACCCAATATCGTTGCGGTGTGCAACCCATTCCATATATCGTTGCGACGTGTAACCCGATCCATATATCGATGCGGCGTGTAGCTTGATCCATATATATATATATATATCCTCACAATCAGCCCCTCGGCCTCACTCAGTCCTCAACTCACAAGCCACTCGGGCGTTTCAATAAAATCAGGGGGACTCAGCCCAAACAACTTTCATATATTTTAAAAATATAGTAATGAAATCGAATTAAACAGTAAACCAGAAAAATCATGACTGAGGATATGCTTTCAAATCAAAATAGTGTGAGGATAGTATAAAAAAACCATGAGAGTTTAGTAATACGGCACAAGGCCCCAAACATGGCATTCAACCCAAATTATAAGAATTATTTCTAAAACATATATCAATTATACAACTTTAATCAAAATATGCAACTCTATAGTTGCTACGGGACGGACCAAGTCACAATCCCTAAGGGTGCACGCCCACACGCTCGTCACCTAGCATGTGTGTCACCTCAATGTAGTGAAATAGTATGAAATTTCGGAGTTTCATACCCTCAGGTCTAGATTTACAATTATTACTTACCTCAATTAAGCCAAACACTACTCTGCAATGCCCTTGCCGCTCGACTCGGCCACAAATCGCCCCGAATCTATACACAATCAGTATATTATCATTAATATATGCTAAAAGAATGAAGCCCACATTAAAATTATCAAATTAAACCACAATTCCCGAAATTGGCCACACCCTACCCCGGGCCCACGTCTCGGAATCCAACAAAAATTACAAAATTAGTAACCTAAGTCACTCACGAGTCCATTCATACCAAATTTACCAAAATATGACATCATTTTACCCTTCAATTTCTCAAACTAAACTTTCAATTTTCAAGCCCCAATTTCCCCAATTTTCACCCCTAATTTCTACAGTTTTCATGCTTAATCAACTGAAATTCACCGTAGATACGAGTATTAAGTTAAAAAATCTTACCTCAACTAATTCCCCCTTGATTCCCTCTTCAAAACCCTCCAAAAGCTAAAAATCGGATGAAAAATGGTGGAGAATAGCCAACATTTGCGAAGGGTCCTTTATATACCTTCTGCCCAGGCATTTCCGCATCTGCGGTTAAAATAGCGCACCTGCGGTGCCGCTTCTGCACCCAAAAGTCCGCATCTGCGGAAGTCAATTAAAATCCTAAAACTGCACCTGTGATCACTTCTTCGCACCTGCGGGCTCGCAGGTGCGATCCCTCAGCCGCATCTGCGACAAAGCCCCAAGTTCCCAATCTTCGCATCTGAGACCTCCATATCGCACATGCGCTCCCCCTTCCGCAGGTGCGGAACACCAGTATCATCAGCACCAACGACTTTCTTTCATTTCCAAATTTCCTGTTAGCCATCCGAAATTATCCCGAGTCCCTCGGGACCTCAACCAACAACACCAATAGGTCACATATCCATATACGAACTTAGTCGAACCCTCAGAACACCCAAAACAGCACCAAACATCAAATTAACCCCGAATTCAAGCCTAAGGATTTCTAACCTTCCAAAATTCGCCAACGATGCCGAAACCAATCAAACCACATCCGAATGACCTGTAATTTTGCACACACATCCAAAATTATGCTACAAACCTATTCCAACTTCCGAAATTCCATTCTGACGTCGATATCTAATTTTCCACTGCCGACCGAAAATTACCAAATTTCCAATTTTTCCAATTCAAGCCTAATTCTACTACGGACCTCCAAATTACATTACGAACACACTCATAAGTTCAAAATCACCTAACAAAGCTATCTGAATCATAAAAATCCTAATTCAAGATCGTTTACTCATAAGTTAACTTCCGATTGACTTTTCCAACTAAATATCCAATTTAAGAGACTATGTGTCTAATTTCACTCCAAAAATCACTGCGAACTCGAGCCAACCAACCCCCTGCAAGATAATAAAGCTGAACAACATATAATGAAGTATAAATGGGGGAAACATGGCTATAAACTCTCAGAATGACCGGCCGGGTCGTTACATTTGCGGACCAATTTTAAATAGCAAAATGGACCTATACCGAGTCTCAGAACAAAAATCCGAATCAGGTAGCTATAAAGTCAACCTACGGTCAAGCCTAAAATATATTTAAACCTTCAAGTTACTAGTTTTCGACAAAACAAGTCAAATCAAGTTAAGAATTTCTGAATTTAATTTCGGACATACGCCCAAGTCAAAAGTCATGATACAGACACACTAGAATCATTAAAATATCGATTCGGGATTGTTTTCACAAAATATTGACCGTAGTCAACTCAAGTTACTTTTAAAGCCAACATCATATTTTTCTTCACATTTTCACATAAGAGCTTTTTAAAAGCGACACGGACCACACACGCAAACCAAGAAATATCAAACAAAACTAATGGAGGTCCCAGAGCACGGAAATGAAGACTAGCACTCAATACAACCTATTGGGTCGTCAAAGTAATTGAAAGTTAAAATTACATGATTAGTCATAGACATCTCTTATTCATATTAATCTTCATTCGTATTTTTATTACGATGTCCTGGTGTGTCTTTCTCATATGCATATTATAACGATCCGACCGATCGTTTTGAGCTTTAACGCGTCGTTCAGCAGTTTGAGGTCATGAGCAGCTTCGTTTCAGGTATTATGACTTGTAGGCATGGTCAGAGTTGAATTTTGGGAAGTTCAGGTGGATTTTGAAAGAGAATTCTCATTTCGGAAACCTTAAGTTGAAAGAATTGACTAAGATTGGATTTTTGAGTAAACGACATCGGAATCGGGATTTGAAGGTTCCAGTAGGTTCGTATGATGATTTCGAACTTGGGCGTATGTTCATATGGGGTTTTGGATGACCCGGGAGTATTTCAGCGCCTATTGTGGAAGTTAGCATTTTAGAAGAATTTCATAAATTTGGTTTGATGTGCATTTCAATGCTATCGATGTCCGTTTGAGATTTTGAGTATGTGAATAGTTCTGTATGGTGATTCTGGTATTGGGAGCGCGATTGGAAGTGGATTTGGAGGTCCGTAGGTCATTTGGCGAAAGTTAGAAATTTGAAGGTTTTTGAGAAGTTTGACCGAGAGTTTAACTTTTTGATATCGGGGTCGAAATCCGATTCTGAAAATTGGAACAACTCCATTATGTCATTTATGACGCGTGTGCAAAAGTTGAAGTCATTCCGGATTTATTTGATATGTTTCGGCGCAAAATATAGAAGTTGGAATATTTGAAAACTCATAATTCGATTCGATGCACAAGTCGTAATTTCGGCGTTGTTTGACGTGGTTTGAAGCATCAACTAAGTTCGTGTTGTATTTTGGGACATGTTGGTATAATTGGTTGAGGTCCCGAGGGCCACGAGTGGATTTCGGAAGGTTAACGGAAGGGATTTCGGACAAAATAACTACTGAAATTTCTGCAGAAAAGCAACAACTGGTGCATCGAAGAGCTGATTTTGGAAGCTTACAGATCTAAATCTATAAGTAATCTGGAATTTTGTAAAACATGAAAGTTGTAAACCTTGCATTCTAGTTTTCAGAAAGATAAACCATTCACCATTTGGATATTTGTACATAAAGTTATGGTCGATTGAATAAAGGATGGTAAAGTTGTTTTTGCATTTTTCCCAGAAATTTCTGATGCGAGGAGCCTACTTTGGAAGCTTATATCTCTAAATCTATAAGGAATCTAAAACTTTGGCAAACAAGAAAGTTCTAGCCCTTGCAATCTAGTTTTCCGAAAGTTAAACCATTCATCATTTGGACATTTGTACTGAAAGTTTTATCGATTGAACAAGGCTGGTAAAGCTGTTTCTAGTGGACTTTTGACGACTTTTAGTGACGAAAATGGACTTTTAGTGACGGTTTGGAAGAAACTTAAGGACCAAAAATGCTCATTTCCTTCATTTCATTTTGGATTTTTGGAGTACGGTTCTTGGACGATTTTTGGGCGATTTTCACGGGAAAACATTGGGGTAAGTGTTCCTTATCCTATATTGATTATGTTTCATGATTCCATACTCATCTACATCATGAATCCATGAATTTATAGAAGAAAAATCTGTTTGTTAGAAAATCTTCCAAAAACAAAAATTTAAGATTTGAAAGCCAATCCGATGTCGGAATTCAATAAATTTTGCATGGTTGACCTCGTATCGGAATGGGTTATCGGATTTTGTGAGTTTCGTCAGTGTCTGAGACGTGGGCCCGAGGGAAATTTTGTCAACTTTCCGAGCGGAGTTGGGAATTTATATAAATTGATATGTTATAAGTACTAGAGTATATTTTCATTGGTTTGCCCGTTATTTGGATAATTTTGGGGCGTTGTGCATCAATTTGAGTCGTCGAAAGGGCTTGGAAGTCGGTTATGGAACTTCGAGGTGAGGTAAGTCTCCTTTCTAACTTTGTGAGGGGGAATTGTCCCCATAGGTGAACTAATTAAATATGTGCCATTATTTGCGCGGGGTACGAGGTGATGGGAGTCCGTGCGTAGCTACTACTAAGCTTGTGTCTGGGTAGTCTAGGACCCACTAGGATGCCTTACGTGTTGTACATGTGATCCTGCCAATAATACTAGACTGATAATGCTATTGAATTGGTAATTTATTTCCTAAGAAGGCTAGAGTGTACCTTTCTTAATCATTTAGAAAGAGAATCGATTCCTCCGTGGATAATTGTGTTCCTGATAAGGTTATATTATTGAATATTATTAAACTTGGCAAAGAAATTTCAAAACAAAGACTTCAATGCTATTTTTCATGTTCCTTTAAAGAGAATTTTACCATTTTCCTAGGTAACTGCTTTCTTGATAAAAAATGTGGACTTGTTGTGTGAAAATGTGTATCTATGGGTGCCTGAGTCGCATGTATGATTCGCGAGCAGGATAAACCATGTATTTATGTATAACCGTGTCGCATGATCGATTCGCGAGCGGGGCAGATAGATGCATCTATGGTTCGAGTCGTTCGACCCTCGACAATGTACAGTTTATTATTGTTGGTCCGCGCCGTTTAACCCTCGGCAGTTTCTTGCGCATGATTATTGCTGCATATTTCCTGTAATTATTACTGTTTATTGGACCAAGAAGTTTTAAATCGTCAACTGAAAAGACGAAGCTTTAATGTGTTAAATGTGAAAGAAGTTGATATTTCTTATCCTTGATTATTATTAAATTGCCTACGATACTCATGCATAGCATCTCACTTAATTATACTAGACTGACTTATAGCAATTGTCAAATTCGACCTCTCGTCACTACCTCTCTAAGGTTAGGCGGGATACTTACTGAGTACACGTTGTTTCCGTACTCATGCTACACTAGTTGTGCATTTTTATTGCACAGGTACTTTCTCAGCGATGTGGTCAGCATTGGAGACTTAGTGAGCTGCATTATTCGGAGGCGACCCACAGCTAACAGAGTCTCCCTCACATTGTATCTATTTTTACTTTAAATTCCTTGTCCATTGGTATTTCGGACAAGCTTGTAGTATTTGTATAATTATTAGAAATTGCTCATGTACTTGTCTCACCGGGTTCTGGGATGTGTTTGGGATTTAATTTAATAAGTTGATTTGTTTAACTATCGTATGTATTTAATGAATTTCTATATGCTTATTGGGTTGTAAGTGAAGGGTAATGATTTCAAAAATGCTAAAACAAGAAATTTAACTTAACCTTTCTAATGATTGGCTTGCCTAACTGTGGTGTCCGGCGCCATCACGACCTTATGACTTTTGGGTCGTAACAACTTGGTATCAGAGCACTAGGTTCCCTTAGGTTTCACGAGTCATGAGCAAGTCTAGTAGAGTCTTGTGGATCGGTACGGAGACGTCTGTACTTATCTTCGAGAGGCTACAGGGCTGTTAGGAATACTTCCCTTCTTGAATTCCTCATCGTGCGATTCGATTCCTTTGAGGCTTATGCCTATGTTTCTTCTTACTCAATCTTACGCATCGCGAAGTGCTTACTATATACCGGGGATTGAGGAATTGTAATGGTACCTCATATAGGGTGCGGGATGTTTCTTCCTGCGAAGTTGATTGGGGATATTGTCGTTACTCTGGGTAAGGATATTATGTTGTTTCAGCTCGGTTGCTGTGTTTTTGAGAACTTTGAGTCTATGCTCGGATTGTTATGATGCTTACGATTAGTTATCACGCGGTGTTGATATGATGGTAGAATGATTTCCCATATGTTGGGGTAATAAATGACTTGAATGGAGGTCTTCTCAGAGCGTAATTTTGAGATTTCAGTATTTTAGTTCCGGCGGAGGAAGGGCAATTGGATTGTGAATGTTCAAGTCTGGGGGATAAAGTAATAAGACTTGGTGTTATCAACCGAGGTGGAGTTTTCATTTGTGATGTGGTATCCCTGATTTTGATCGAATAGAATGTGTTAAGTTCGTCGGTGCTATGGTTTCTTCGGTTGCATGGGGTCAGAGTATTGTGAAGAAGTATTGAAGAAGCGGCTGTCAGGGTCGTGAGGTGCGGTGGTTCAATATTAGATAAGTATTGATAATGAAGGAAACTCGAGAAAGATGATCTTCGGAGAGTTTGAAGTCGTGGTGAACTGCTGGTTTAAGAGCTACGGAGAATGATATTGAATTGTGCGGCATACGATGAAGGAAGACATGTGAGAAGTGTTAGGGGACGGCTAAATTTCTAAAAGTCCAGGCGTAAGAAAAGGAAGTCAGGTAGTGCTTAAAGGAATGAGGTTAACCAAAGTGGGAGAGTGGCAGCATAGTGGTGAATTAGAAGATATTGTAGCGCATTTAGTAGATGTACATGAAGAGCGGAAGAACTGGTAAAGTTGGTGAATGAGAACAGGATTAGGATGGGGAGAGAGTGTGCAGTACATCGTCGTTGGAA
This sequence comes from Nicotiana undulata, assembly GCA_005239495.1. NCBI lineage: Eukaryota > Viridiplantae > Streptophyta > Magnoliopsida > Solanales > Solanaceae > Nicotiana > Nicotiana undulata. The sequence goes on from ML248211.1 coordinate 18,244, forward strand.
GGTGTCAGTTGGTAATTTCCACATGTGGGTTACCTCTCATGGGCAGGTTAGCGATCGGGTAGTTGGCAAGTTTATGCGAGGAATTCTAGTGGTTATTCGATGGGAGGACAAATATGTGAATGATTCTAGGGAACTTGAGTATTTAGGGAATGACAACAGAAGAATTTAGAAAGAATTTAGGTGGGGTCCAGAATGGTGCAAGGAGTAGTTTCAGGCTAAGTGGGAGAGTCCTACCGCCTGCAATTGGGATTGCAAGATTTTCTTCTCGTGGGGTTGCGGATTGTCGGCGTAATGGCAAATTATTGCAGTTGAGGAATAAAGTGGTAATTGAGCATGGGATTTGATAAATATGTGCAAAAGTTGGTCCTATTAGACTAGGGTTAGGTTTTGGGAGATTCAGAATTTATGCTTAAGGCATAGGAGAGTTGTAAGGGTAGTGACTCAGTCACGTGCTTCACTGAAAGGGTGTTCATGTGCTAGAAGAGCCTTGGAGTTGATTGTATTTGGGGCCAGTCAGAGCGGGTGACTCTCAATAGAGGTCCTAATGAATTCGAAAGTTAAAGAATGCGGTGTTTAAGGGTTAAAGACAGCAGTATGATTAAGAATCGAGCTTTTGCAGCGTAATTTCGGAGAAAGGGAAAATGGTTGGAGTGTTCTAGGTTATTTTCAGCGTGCATGATAGTATTGGAGGAGTGAGAGGAATAAACTCTGGATTATAGAAAGATTGTCAAAAGGAGTATATTAATCGAAGTTGTGAATGCGCACCAGGAGGGTATGAGCCGGTTTGTAGGGTTGAGACAACATGGTCTCGTGAATCAAGGCCACTCGGGATGAGTGAGGATTGAGTTAATATGTGTTGAATGGGTTTACTATTATCTCTGAGGCAATTAAAGATGATTAAAAGAAGATAGATTGGTTATCCAAGGTTGAAATGGCACATGTACGGCAGTGACCGGTTTCTTCGGTGTGATTGAGTTCGTGTGGTTTGTGCTGGTGCATGCGAGGCTTGTCGGCCGCCGTAATAGACTTTATTTCGAAGCATTCAGGTATTATGGCCTGTCAGGTGTAGGCGGATCTCGGAAGGTTTATGGTGGTATAGACCACTACTTAAGGAATTGCATGTTGGGTGATTGTGAGAATTCACTTGTGTGTTGTTATGAATCTCTTGAATTGAGGTAAGTAAAAGGTTTCTATATGATGAAGTGTTCCCCCTATTAGTGGTTCAAGAGTTATGATGGAATTCTTGCGCAATCCCGTATTGGCATGTTAGGTGTAGTAAAAGGTATGTAACATGAAGTAAGGATCAAGATTGCGGTTCGGTGTTAACAAGGATGTCATGAGCTCGGATGAGCCAAAAAAACGGGGATTTGAATGTTTAGTGTAAGCTGGTGTTGTCTTCAGTGTCACCTGAGATCGGTGTTTGATGAAAGAGGCTTTGCATCCTTGTTATGGGTTCTTGATTTGTTTTACAACGTCAGTATGGTCGGCGGTATGGATGTGCAGACCTGTTACCCCGTGTGGAAGGACGTGGGAGAATGACCACGGGAAGATCGTATGAGTGTGACATGTAGTCACTTATTGGATTGAAAATTTAGATTGAGTATAAGGAAGTGTAATATTGCTTATTTGAGAATTTATGCCTAGAAGGCGTCCAGTTCATCTTTGTTGTGGATTGTGGGGTGTTGTCCCGACTATGATGGTGGTTCTTGCATGTTATGAGAAGAGATGGGTTGTTATGGATCCAGGAAAGGCTATCAGCCTAGTTCAGTGCGAGCAGAATTGGCTTGAAGTGTGTGAATGGATTTAAACAAGATTATGGGCTTCATGCGAGTCAGATGTGTTCATTTCAGTATAGCGCTCCTCAAGGGGGGTGTTGGAATATCAGATGTTGTTCCGTCTTCGTCCAATTCATGTAATATTATGATTATGCCGTATGAGTTGTGAAACGGCTTGAGAAATTCCTATGTGCTGAGTTTCCGCGTAGTAATGATGTTATGTGAGCAGGAGAGCTCTTGAGATTCAGAGTATATATATCACACCTCAGTTGTGCTTAAGTTTTGTAGCATATGGCTCTATCAGCCTCCCCAAGATGGTATTATGCACTTAGCGTGCTTGTGACTGATATTCAGTAATTTGTAATAGTGAGCAATTCGGCTCCGTGTATATCTCCTTGTATGAATTTTATGATGGTATCGGGTGGCACACCGCCATGGGTATGTTGTTTTGAGCGGGTTGCATGCCGCAACAGTGTGATATTGATTAAGGTTCCTATATTTACCTTCCTTGTGTTCTACTTCCTATTTTCTGGGGAAAAGTTCATAATAGTTGCGTGAGTCGAGTAGTCCCTTCCTGAGTCATTTACTTATGTATCATGTTAGAGTTGTGGCCTATTGGCGCATTATGGCATCGTGTGAGACCGATGGTCATGTCTGGGGGTGATTTGTTGACTGAGCAATTCATACTGGGTGAGACGAGATGTATGGATCAGGGATCGGTGCGATAAGATTATGTGAAGTATATTACAGGACAATTACCATTATTTGGTTCGTAATGAGATGATGATTTTAGTCAAGGGGAAAGATTCAATGTTTGGTTAACTCTCCAGTTGTTTAGGAATTTCTACACATCTCCTCCGTTGTGGTGGTATCGTCAGCATTATAGAAGGATGTGTATATATATATATATATATATATCATAAGGTGCATTGGGAGCATCAGAGTNTATATATCATAAGGTGCATTGGGAGCATTAGATTCGTGGAATTTTGGGATATTAAGGTTCAGGGTCTGTCATTATGGTTAGATGATGAATTATGCGGTGCATGATGCTAATTCAGCAAAGGTATGCAGTCATGCTCTGTACATCGTGTGGTAGTTTATACGGTGTTCCTATATTGGAAACATGCCTGGTAGAGGATTTCGGATGTTGAAAACCTGGTTCTAAGGCCCATTTGCCAAAATAAAAAAGGGATATCTTCAGAATTATTCGAGCAAGTGTACTCAACTGGGTAGGAACTAACCAAACAGCAAGACAAGCTAGCTCTGAAAACCTCATCTCATACTGCATCACAGTCATATCATCCTAACGCAGCTGCTCGAATTGCCTGCGCAGCTCATCCCTGCGAGACTGTGGCACATACTTCTCCAGAAAGAGAGCGGAGAACTGCTGTCAGGTAAGGGGCGCTGCACCAACAGGCCTATGCCTCACATAAGCCTCTCACTAACTAAAGGTAGCTCCTGAGAACTGGAAGGTAGTGAACGAGACCCCACTGGTCTCCAAAATACCCGTCGTACAAAGAATCCCCTGACACTTGTCCAAGAAACCCTGGGCATCCTCGTCCTCTGCACCGTTGAAAGTCGGAGGCTGAAGTCTACCAAACCTCTCCAACCTGCACTGCTCGTCATCTGGCATGACAAGAACCACATAATCCAGTGCAGGTACATCCGGCTAGGCTTGAAGTGCCCCCGGTATCTGAAGTCCCTGAACAACCAGTTCGGGTGTACGGGCGGTAAGAGTTTGAGTGTCTCCTTCGGCCTGAGAAGTAGCTGCTATAGTAGAAAAAACAACCGCCTGAGTAAGATTGGTGCACACAGTCAAAATCTGAGCCAAGGTCTCCTGAAGACCCGGAATAACAATAGGCACAGCCGGTGCCTGGGCTGGTCCCGCTGGAACATCTGCGGCTGGGACCTGGTCTGGAATAACGGGTGGGTCTATAGGTAAAACCCCGACTACTGCGCGGGCTACACCCATACCCCTGCCACGACCTCAACCCCTCACGGGCCTAGCTGGTGGCTGGTCGTCATGTCTGGTAGCACGTGTCCTCACCATCTGTGGGAGAATGAAACAACAAAAGTTTAGTTACCAGAATCGATAGATTCACACGACAAGAATTCAAGAATGTGAGATCTTTTCCTAAAGGTTCTACAACCTCTCGAAGATAAGTACAAACGTCTTCGCACCGATCCGTAAGACTCTACTAAACCGACTCATGACTTGTGAGACCTATGTAACCTAGAGCTCTGATATCAACTTGTCACGACCCCATACCGCCCCGGTCGTGATGGCGCCTATCATGAAACTAGGAAGGCCTCACAATTTACGAACATTTCAGTTTTCATAAAAGTAATTAAATAACAATACTCTTTTTCCCACAGAAATTTATAATTTTAAAGAGATAAATCCAAACCAAAATACTAGAATAAAAATACTAACATCAGGTGTCACTAAGTCACGAACCATAACTACTATAATGTCTGGAAAAAAAAAAGACAAACAACTGTCTGGAGATAATAAAAATATACTAGGGGAAGATAAAGGAAGAGAACACGAGGCTGCGATCGCCAGGCAGCTACCTCGAAATCTCCGATTGAGGCCCCACGCCAAATGATCAATAACCGCTACCGGGACCCGAGGTACCTGGATCTGCACACAAGGTGCAGGGAGTAACGTGAGTACGCCAACTCAATAAATAACAACTATAAATAAAGGTTGAGTGCACTGACGAGCAATAAAATCTAACAACAAGTGCTAAATCTGTGTTCAAGTCAATTATCGCTTAAAAACTCCAGATTCAATGGAAATCATATAAGAATATCTTCAACATTTTTTTCAATAGAGGCTTAATATAAAAATAGAGTGAAAATAATAATTTCGTCAACAACCCCTCGGGCAAGCCTCCCAATAACTCATCACTCAATACTCGTCACTCAGCACTCATACTCAGTAGGTACCTCCGCTCACTGGGGGTGTACAGACTCCAGATGGGCTCCTACAGCCCAAGAGCGATATCGCTGCGGCGTGCAGCCCGACCCAATATTGTTGCGGTGTGCAACCCATTCCATATATCGTCGCGGCGTGTAACCCGATCCATATATCGATGCGGCGTGCAGCTTGATCCATATATATATATATATATNAACAACTTTCATATATTTTAAAAATATAGTAATGAAATCGAATTAAACAGTAAACCGGAAAAATCATGACTGAGGATATACTTTCAAATCAAAATAGTGTGAGGATAGTATAAAAAACCATGAGAGTTCAATAGTACGGCACAAGGCTCCAAACATGGCATTCAACCCAAATATAAGAATTCTTTCTAAAACATATATCAATTATACAACTTTAATCAAAATATGCAACTCTATAGTTGCTACGGGACGGACCAAGTCACAATCCCTAAGGGTGCACGTGTGGCCCGTCACCTAGCATGTGTGTCACCTCAATGTAGTGAAATAGTACGAAATTTCGGGGTTTCATACCCTCAGGTCTAGATTTACAATCATTACTTACCTCAATTAAGCCAAACACTACTCGGCAATGCCCTTGCCGCTCGACTCGGCCACAAATCGCCTCGAATCTATCCACAATCAGTATATTATCATTAATATATGCTAAAAGAATGAAGCCCACATAAATATTATCAAATTAAACCACAATTCCCGAAATTGGCCACACCCTACCCCGGGCCCATGTCTCGGAATCCAACAAAAATTACAAAATTAGAAACCTCAGTCACTCACGAGTCCATTCATACCAAATTTACCAAAATCTGACCTCATTTTACCCTTCAATTTCTCAAACTAAACTTTCCAATTTCAAGCCCCAATTTCCCCAATTTTCACCCCTAATTTCTACAGTTTTCATGCTTAATCAACTGAAATTCACCATAGATACGAGTATTAAGTTAAAAAATATTACCTCAACAAATTCCCCCTTGATTCCCTCTTCAAAACCCTCCAAAAGCTAAAAATCGGATGAAAAATGGTGGAGAATAGCCAACATTTGCGAAGGGTCCTTTATATACCTTCTGCCTAGGCATTTCCGCATCTGCGGTTAAAATAGCGCACCTGAGGTGCCGCTTCTGCACCCAAAAGTCCGCATCTGCGGAAGTCACTTAAAATCCTAAAACTGCACCTGTGATCACTTCTTCGCACCTGCAGGCTCGCAGGTGCGATCCCTCATCCGCATCTATGACAAAGCCCCAAGTTCCCAATCTCCGCATCTGAGACCTCCATATCGCACATGTGCTCCCCCTTCCACAGGTGCGGAACACTAGTAACATCAGCACCAACTACTTTCTTTCATTTCCAAATTTCTTGTTAGCCATCCGAAATTATCCCGAGGCCCTCGGGGCCTCAACCAACAACACCAATAGGTCACATATCTATATAAGAACTTAGTCAAACCCTTGGAACACCCAAAACAGCACCAAACATCAAATTAACCCCGAATTCAAGCCTAAGGATTTCTAACCTTCCAAAATTCGCCAACGATGCCGAAACCAACCAAACCATGTCCGAATGACCTGTAATTTTGCACACACGTCAAAAATGATGCTACGAACCTATTCCAACTTCCGAAATTCCATTCTGACCTCAATATCTAATTTTCCACTGCCGATCGGAAATTACCAAATTTCCAATTTTGCCAATTCAAGCCTAATTCTACTACGGACCTCCAAATTACATTACGAACACACTCATAAGTTCAAAATCACCTAACAAAGCTATATGAATCATAAAAACCCTAATTCAAGCTCGTTTACTCATAAGTCAACTTCCGATTGACTTTTCCAACTAAATATCCAATTTAAGAGACTAAGTGTCTAATTTTACTCCAAAAATTACTCTGAACTCGAACCAACCAACCCGACGCAAGATAATAAAGTTGAACAACATATAATGAAGCAGAAATGGGGGAAACATGGCTATAAACTCTCAGAACGACCGGCCGGGTCATTACATTTGCGGACAAATTTCAAATAGCAAAATGGACCTATACCAATTCTCAGAACAAAAATACGAATCCGGTAGCTATAAAGTCAACCTACGGTCAAGACTAAAATATATTTAAACCTTCAAGTTACTAGTTTTCGACAAAACAAGTCAAATCAAGTTAAGAATTTCTGAATTTAATTTCGGACATACGCCCAAGTCAAAAGTCATGATACGGACACACTGGAATCATTAAAATATCGATTCGGGATTGTTTTCACAAAATATATACCGTAGTCAACTCAAGTTATTATTAAATCCAAAATCATATTATTCTTCACATTTTCACATAAGAGCATTTTAAAAGCGAAACGGACCACACACGCAAACCAAGAAATATCAAACAAAACTAATGGAGGTCCCGGAGCACGGAAATGAAGACTAGCACTCAATACAACCTATTGGGTCGTCAAAGTAATTGAAATTTAAAATTACATGATTAGTCATAGACATCTCTTATTCATATTAATCTTCATTCGTATTTTTATTACGATGTCCTGGTGTGCCTTTCTCATAATATTGTAACGACCCGACCGATCGTTTTGAGCTCTAACGCGTCGTTCAGCAGTTCGAGGTCATGAGCAGCTTCGTTTCAGGTATTATGACTCGTAGGCATGGTCAGAGTTGAATTTTGGGAAGTTCAGGTGGATTTTGAAAGAGAATTCTCATTTCGGAAACCTTAAGTTGAAAGAATTGACTAAGATTGGATTTTTGAGTAAACGACATCGGAATCGGGATTTGAAGGTTCCAGAAGGTTCGTATGATGATTTTGGACTTGAGCGTATGTTCGGATGGGGTTTTGGATCACCCAGGAGTATTTCGGCGCCTATTGTGGAAGTTAGCATTTTAGAAGAATTTCATAAATTTGGTTTGATGTGCATTTCAATGCTATCGATGTCCGTTAGGGATTTCGAGTATGTGAATAGCTGCGTATGGTGATTCTGGTATTGGGAGCGCGATCAGAAGTGGATTTGGAGGTCCGTAGGTCATTTGGCGAAAGTTAGAAATTTGAATATTTTTGAGAAGTTTGACCGAGAGTTTGACTTTTTGATATCAGGGTCAGAATCCGATTCTGAAAAATTGGAACAGCTCCATTATGTCATTTATGACTCGTGTGCAAAATTTGAAGTCATTCCGGATTGATTTGATATGTTTCGGCGCAAAATATAGAAGTTGGAATATTTGAAAACTCATAATTCGATTCGATGCACGAGTCGTAAATTTCGGCGTTGTTTGACGTGGTTTGAAGCATCTACTAAGTTCGTGTTGTATTTTGGGACATGTTGGTATAATTGGTTTAGGTCCCGAGGGCCACGAGTGGATTTCGGAAGGTTAACGGAAGGGATTTCAGACAAAATAACTACTGAAATTTCTGCAGAAAAGCAGCAACTGGTGCATCGAAGAGCTGATTTTGGAAGCTTACAAATCGAAATCTATAAGTAATCTGGAAATTTGTAAAAAAAACCTTGAATTCTAGTTTTCAGAAAGATAAACCATTCACCATTTGGATATTTGTACATAAAGTTATGGTCGATTGAATGAAGGCTAGTAAAGTTGTTTTTGCATTTTCCCTAGAAATTTCTGATGCGAGGAGCCTACTTTGGAAGCTTATATCTCTAAAATAAGGAATCTAAAAATTTGGCAAACAAGAAAGTTCTAGCCCTTGCAATCTAGTTTTCAGAAAGTTAAATCATTCATCATTTGGAAATTTGTACTGAAGTTATGATCGATTGAACAGGGCTGGTAAAGCTGTTTCTAGTGGACTTTTGACGACTTTTAGTGACGAAAATGGACTTTTAGTGACGGCTTGGCAGAAACTTAAGGACCAAAAATGCTCATTTCCTTCATTTCGTTTTGGATTTTTGGAGTACGGTTCTTGGACGATTTTTGGGCGATTTTCACGGGAAAATATTGGGGTAAGTGTTACTTATCCTATATTGATTATATTTCATGATTCCATACTCATCTACATCATGAATCCATGAATTTGTAGAAGAAAAATCTGTTTGTTAGCAAATCTTCCAAAAAAAATAATCTAAGATTTGAAAGCCAATCCGATGTCGAAATTCGATAATTTTTGCATGGTTGAACTCGTATCGGAATGAGTTGTCGGATTTTGTGAGTTTCGTCAGTTTCTGAGACATGGGACCGAGGGAAATTTTGTCAACTTTCCGAGCGGAGTTGGGAATTTATATAAATTGAATTGTTATAAGTTATAGAGTATATTTTCATTGGTTTGCCCGTTATTTGGATAGTTTTGGGGCGTTGTGCATCAATTTGATTCGTCGGAAGGGCTTGGAAGCCGGTTATGGAACTTCGGAGTGAGGTAAGTCTCCTTTCTAACTTTGTGAGGGGGAATTATCCCCATAGGTGAACTAATTAAATATGTGCCATTATTTGCGGGGGCTACGTACGTACGAGGTGACGGGAGTCCGTGCGTAGCTACTATTACGCTTGTATCCGGGTAGTCTAGGACCCACTAGGATGCCTTACGTGTTGTACATGTGATCCTACCAATAATACTAGACTGATAATGCTATTGAATTGGTAATTTATTTCCTAAGAAGGCTAGAGTGTACCTTTCTTAATCATTTAGAAAGAGAATTGATTCCTCCATGGATAATTGTGTTCCTGATAAGGTTATATTATTGAATATTATTAAACTTGGCAAATAAATTTCAAAACAAAGACTGGGTAACTGCTTTCTTGATAAAAAAATGTGGACTTGTTGTGTGAAAATGTGTATCTATGGGTGCCTGAGTCGCATGTATGATTCTCGAGCAGGATAAACCCTGTATTTATGTATAACCGTTGCATGATCGATTCGCGAGCAGGGCAAATAGATGCATCTATGGTTCGATCCGTTCGACCCTCGACAATGCACAGTTTATTATTGTTTGTCTGCGCCGTTCAACCCTCGGCATTTTCTTGCGCATGATTATTGCTGCATATTTCCTGTAATTATTACTGTTTATTGGACTAAGAAGTTTTAAATCGCCAACTAAAAAGACGAAGGTTTAATGTGTTAAAGAAGTTGATATTTCTTATCCTTGATTATTATTAAATTGCCTATGATACTCATGCTTAGCATCTCACTTAATTATACTAGACTGACTTATAGCAAGTGTCAAATTCGACTTCTCGTCACTACCTCTATGAGGTTAGGCGGGATACTTACTAAGTACACGTTGTTTTCGTACTCATGCTATACTTGCTATGCATTTTTATTGCACAGGTACTTTCTCAGCGATGTGGTCAGCATTGGAGACTTAGTGAGCTGCATTATCCGGAGGCGACCTGCAACCGACAGAGTCTCCCTCGCATTATATCTATTTTTACTTTAAATTCCTTGTCCATTGGTATTTCGGACAAGCTTGTAGTATTTGTATAATTCTTAGAAATTGCTCATGTATTTGTGTCACCGGTTCTGGGATGTGTTTGAGATTTAATTTAATAAGTTGAATTGTTTACCTGTCGTACGTATTTAATGAATTTCTATACGCTTATTGGGTTGTAAGTGAAGGGTAATGATTTCAAAAATGCTAAAACATGAAATTTAACTTAACTCTTTTAATGATTGGTTTGCCTGACTGTGGTGTCCGGCGCCATCACGACCTTATGACTTTTGGGTCGTGACACATATACATGAGTTTTGAGAGTTGGTTTATGAGGAAAGTCGATAATTTTGGCACACAAGATATTATGAGCAGATATTAATTATGGATTACAATATTATTAGTGTATCGGGTTCCACGTTGCCACAACGCTTGGATATTGATCCGCCCCTCAAAAGTCAGGTGATTACCCATGTATTTTGGGCCCTATGAGCGCAGACATCCAATTTGGTGCTTAGTGTTGATACTTGGCTAGTGTCGGGCATATGGATTGGTATTGTGAGGTGTTAATAATTGAATCATGAGCATTTATATGCATCCAAGATTCATATAGTAGCTCTCATATATAAACATTGATTGTTTTATATCATGATTTCTTTGATAAGTAATTGAGTTATTTGACATTCAATTGTATTTTCTTTGTCCGAAAAGCATATTGTTACACCTCATTTTTTCGAAGATAGTGAAAAGGAGTTTTTAATTAAAGTAACACTACTTGATTTTTTTTAGAAGTCTCCACTTGGAATTATTTGATTTTTGTGTTCCAAGTCACCAATTTAAAATTTTCTAATCAAGAAATTTTTTACTCCGATTATGATCCGCAAAGACAGAAGACCGGATAAGAAATTCTGTTGACCGGAGAAGGTGTAAGACACGCTGCGAGTCTCATGGTTCTAGCAGTGTTGCTTAGTAATTCATACGTGACTTAGTTAATTTCTGAATATTCTATTTGTAAAGGGATTTATGCATATTTACAACAAGTCACGCGTACGTTCACTTTCATGTATTAAAAATTCGTGCCACACGTACGTACCCACGATTAATAACATTTTGTATTATTTGGAATCAGTTGGTCAAGCCGCGGGAACACATACTTAAATTTTAATTTATGGATCATAGTCATGCCACGCGAATGCACCTATAACTATGATAGTTAATTTATTTAATCGTACCTAAAAACATGCTAGGTATGTTGTGAGTTATTTCCTATATTTGATATTTTTTGTGAAGGCCAAAGATTATGAAATTGTTTGTGAAGAAAGGTATTCGATTCAATCTCGTTACCAAGTTATGAAGTATTTACAACTTGAAGCATAACTAGTAATTTCCTTAATAACTAAGTGAATAATTATTTAGGAATTATTTGAGACCTTAATAAAATCGTTGAAGTCTTAAAAGCTTTGAATCTATTTGGGCTTATCAGCAGTCCTAGCGTCTTTTCTTCTTCGATTTTAGTCTGTAGATTCCAAGTGAATAAATATGAAAAAGATCACCATCGATTTTTGTTGTAAAGAAAACACATTTAAATAAGAAAAAATCTAACTTAATACCCATTAAGCCCAAACTAATTACCCTTTAATGCCCAGGCCCAAACTAATTACCTTTCCTACCCATTCGAACCAAATTATTTACCCGACCCATTTATTAAGCTTATTCCCATCACTTTAACGTCTCCATCTGTGTCATGCAATTCTGTTTAGAAATCTCCATACTCAAACCATAAGAACCAATGCTGCATCCAGATTCCAGTTTTCAAATTAAACTTCAGATTCCGTTCTATCTCTTCGTCTAATAGTAATTTTTGGGCGAAACTTTTGCTTGTGGCAGTAAGGGTTTTCAAAATCATATGATAGTTAAAGTGGGTTTTCAAAATCATAGAATATTTGTGATTTTCTTTGTATTTTTGTGAATCAATGACTCTGTGTTGTTGTTTTCACTATGGGGAAGAAGCATTGTGCCCGTAGATGGTGGCACCGTGAACAACATCATTCTTCAACCCAAGTAGCTGCTGAATCCGTTACCTCTATAATGTCCGGTCCTAGTTTTTCATTATTTTCTGATTCTCCGTCTGTGTTTAGTCCTAAACCTAGCAGTTGTCGTGTTCAAAAAACAACTGAAAATGTAGAATTAGTGGGTGAAAAAGGCAACAATATTGATGCTTCGTCAGGAGATGAAACTCCCTACCAGTCATTACCCAACAAAAATTTCGAATCAGTCAAAGTAGGTGTTGATGTGAATGATAAGGGAAAAGGTAAAGTTGTTGAGGATTCTGAGTTAGGGGGAAGCCAACGTGAATCCGTGCCTGAAACAGAAACTAAATCAGTAGATGTTGATTGTAGCGATGATTCTCAATTAAAGAAGAAAAAAGATGGTGTCACACCCAAGAAGGTAATTTTTAAAAATTGGTTTTAAGTGCATTATTGAATAAGATTTTTGAGTCTCAAGAAGTGAGATAATAATTATAGTCTTTGAGGGTTGGCATGAATAATAAATATATTCGAACCCCACTTTTTAGTTTATGGTGTTGTAATCATTATTATATGTTTCTTGGCTATAGTCAAGTTACTGCTCCTATGGTTGTGGTTGTTGTTATGGGAATACTTTGCTTTCTTATATATGTGATTACATTTTTTATGATACGCTTCCTTGTTAAATTCTAAGTCTGATTTTATTTGATAAAGAGAAAGAATATACAAGATTTTGTTGTTGTTTTTGCTTGTATATGATGGTTTCCTTCGGAATATCATGCTGGAATTAGTGTATTATTGTTGTTGGGCGAAGCTCTAGGATCATGACCTTTACTGATCATTGTGTAATTTGAGTGTTAGAATATTTTTAGGGTGTTGGGAGCTTCATCTTTTGATGTTCGATAGGGTCGGAGGTCATGGGTGTGAATTTTTTTGGAATCCACGCCTAGTTTCTGTTACTGTAATTGTCATTTGCCTTCTCAAAGAAGAAAGTTTGCTATCATATCTGGTAATTATGTTTTGATGTTATACTTACTTAGATTTTTAGTATCGGATTCAATTTGAACAAAGAAAAAGAAATGGTTACTTTATAGAGGAGCTTTTAAACTAGTTGCCAGGAATTAGCCAGTAGAACTGTATACCATGTTGGTATATTAATATGTTGTGTTGGTATTGTATGGTAGTTGTAACATTTTTGGTTGTTTTAGATGCATTTTTAAGTGAATTCTATTTCTGAAATTATTTTATTTGAACATGTGTTATGCAGTGTTGGGATTTTCTTGTGCGTATGGACGTAGATTATAAACCAAAGGTTGATTGGGATACCAACTGCTATGTTATTCGTCAGTTGAAAGAGAATTTATCAAAGAAACAACTTGAGATGTTTAAGAAAACATGCTTTGGATATTTTTTGGATATGCCACCAGTTATTGTGCAGATTCGGGTTATGCACCATTTACTTATTAGAGAAGTACATCATGAGATGAAAACTGAGATGCATTTTGTAGTGAATGATTCTAGGTTGCGCTTTGGTTTGGGTGAATTTGCACTCGTTACTGGGCTGAAATGTAAGGGTGATACAAGTATAGTGAGCGTAGAAGAGAATAGGTTGATTTCAAAATATTTTAGGATTGCATCTGTGACATTGCCCCAACTAGTAGACTGTTTTACTAAGAAGAAATGAAAAACAGATGATGATGCGTTGAAGATAGCAGTTCTTTATTTTGTTAACACCTTCTTACTTTCTCAACTCAAAACAAAGGTTATTTCAAGGTCTTACATTGACTTGGTTAAGTGCGGTGATTTTAATAATTATCCCTGGGGTATAGATGTTTATAAGGCTACAATCGACTCATGTTCCAACAAGTTTCAAGATAAGCCTTCCTTTTATCGATTCGGTGGCTTCCCGTTGGCTTTACAGATTTGGTTGTATGAATACTACCCAAGTTTGGATGGTCACTTTGCTGATCATAGCGGAAACAAACTTCCACGAATTTTGAATTGGGTAGTGATGGGTCAAATACCAAATGAGCGAGTTGCTTTGTGAATGTTTAGCTTGCAACGTGAGCAGGTAATTCTATCATATTTTTATTGCCTCTCTTAATATTTTGATATAGTAGTTTTAGTCATTGTTACTTATTTTGCTACTTATTCTTTTATTGCTACTTGTATTTTTAATTTTTCCATACTCTTATTGTATTTTTTAATATTTTGGTACAGTATTTTAGCCACATGTAGTTGTAGCAATATCCCAAGTTAATGATATACTCTGTTGGTATACATGTATACCATATTGGTATCATTGGATAATAGGGATCTTTTATCTTTGCATGTTTGATTATCATTTCTATTTTTAACTAGTGTGCTTAATAATTGCAGCTAAAGAACATCACCCCAACTGATGCTGAGAAGCAACTATTTGATGTGCGTGGTCTAAACTTTGAAATTGAAGTTGATTGCACTGACAGTCAACCTGATAGCTTTCCGGTTTTTGGCACTCAATTGCCAAAGACCCAAAGTATGCATCAAAGTGTTGGAAGTGATTCTGAACCAACCAATGCTGAGATAATGAAGGAGTTACAAGTTTTGAAGCTTTTTGTAGAAACCAAGTTTGAGGAGGTGCTTGCAGCTATTGGTAGGCAGTCAATGAAACCAGAGGGAAATTCGACGGTATTGATCTCATATAATATAATGCTATAGTATATTGTTCAAAGATGCAATATATTCTTATAGGATACTTTCTATTATCAATTTCAGCATAGGAAACAACATAATGATCCTCACTTTGGTGAGATGCATAATGATCATGACCAATTTGAAAAGAGCGACAGTGGGAATGATCATGTAGTTATTGGAGATAGCACGGCCAAAGCGCCTTCTAGTATGTAAATCACATATTTGATTTTATTTTTTTGTTGTTGGTTTTTGAAAATAGTACTCTTGATTATACTTTTACATGTTTAGTGTCTGGTTTTGGTGGTGTTGGTCGAGATGAGCATGATCTTGGTTTGGATTCTAACTTTGAATTGTCTGCATCTGCAATTGATCAAATCACCGCCATTACACAACAAGCTAAACTTAAGCACACATCTCATGATGTTAGAAAGTTTGGACCTGCTCCGTTGCCATCAGGAATTCCTGCACAGACACATGTTGTTATTGAGTCTAATACTGCTTCTCATGGTATGATTGTTAATGTTACTAATTCTGAAGTTAGTGTGTAATTAGAGATTTTTGTTAGTTTTTTTATTTGAATAGTGATGGTGATAATGATTGTGTGTGTTCAACGCGGATTGATGGTGTTGGTCAAGTAGATGTTGGCAGCAATATTGTGAATTTGCCTTCTGGTAATGTCTTCTATATATTACTTTTCATTCTTATTTTAAATTTCTTAACTTTGTATATTTGTTTATTCACTAGCTTTTTCTAATTTAAGTTCAATGTCAACACGGGGGTGATATTGACTTGGATTCTGATTTTGAATATACTGCTTCTCAACTTGATCTAATTGCTGCTATTACACAAGGAGAGAGACGTAATGTAAATCAGCCCGGAAATGAACTATGAACTCGTGATGTTAATAAGTCTAAAATAGATCAGTCGGAATCAAGAAATGTTGTCCAAATAGAAACAGTTGTTGAAAAAACTCCAGCAGTTTTCACACGGAAAAGGCGCCCTGCAGCTGTAAAACAGTCGCCGTATAGGAATGACTGGCAATCTGGTGTTAGTGCAGTTGGAGGATCCTCAAAGGTTATCAAAGGAAAATTTCCATTTGTGAATGACATTTCAGTGCATGTCGATTATAAGCTTACGACTGCATTCTCAAACTTTGTTGAATCAAACATGCAATTGGGAGAGTGAGTATTCGTTTCTATGTACTTTTATTTTCATGTTTTATTAATTTTTGTTGATATATTTCTTTTCCATATCTTCTTTTGTACGATATAGGGAAGTGTATTTACCTGGTGATCAAAAGTTGGACCCTTGTTTTGACTTTGAAGTTGAACAGATTGATGATAAGATGTTTTTTCATACATTAAACTATTCTGGGAGGCCTCTGTCTAGTTCGGTATGTGTACTGCTTTTTATTTTTGTTGTTGTATTAGTTCATGCATATTGTTAATGTTAGTCATGTTTTCTTGCTCTCTTTTTTGCAGCACTTGAATATTATATTCTACTATCTTAGGAAGAAGGCGAAATATGGAATTAATATGCCAATCAAAGTCACAACTACAGATACCCTTTTTAATAATATCATTCAAAGAGTTTTCGCAGAGTTTGTAAAAGGCGGGAGTCAAGATCAGTTGATTGATAGATCAGACGATGTCATTGAGTACATGAAAGGATTTAGGATGTATTGCAACACTCCATGGCACCAGGTTGATCACGTCCTCTTTCCAATTAATTTGGCAGAAGAGTGGCATTGGATATTGGGGTGTGTATCATTCCATAAGAGATGTTTTTATGTATATGACTCGCTACGTAGTCGAAAGCACAAAAAAACTATTCAAAAGGTGGCAGAGGCATATGCTGTGTTGATCCCCCTATTTCTAGTTAGCATTGAATTTTATAACCAAAGGAATGACATTGTAGTGCAAAATGGTATTCACTTGGGAAAGGACTTGACTGATCCTTTTGAGATTGAACTGATTACAGATTTGCCAATACAACAAAATTCGTAAGAATAGTTACTTTTTTTTACTTTGTATTCCTCATTCATATTAACATTTTTCACTACTAATCGATTTTTATATTCTATTCATTTATTTTATTTCAGAGATTGTGGAGTATATGTTGCATGCTTTGCTGAGTACATTATTGAAGGTCTTACAATTCCTGTTGACAATTTTGATGTGGATGGTCTTCGAGCTAGGTTTGGTATACTGTTGTGGCACTATGGGAGGAACAAGCAATTGAATGGCGAATCAAGTGAATCTGAGGCTCCAGTAGCAAGAAGAAATACTCGTGGAAAGAAGCGCAAGAAGTGGTATAGGTCTCTTTTTGTTTTTAGTTAATCGTAGCGTGAAAACTTTACAGATGTGATTATTAGATTGTGAAAATGCTAATATTTTAAAGTGTGTTCCAAGAATACAATTGTAATAGTACAATATATTTCTATAACTGTATTGTGGTCTATGTCAACGGAACTTGATTCCTGATCTCCCTTTCGAGGTGATGAATGTTTATCAGAGCTAGTATTGTTCGCGTTAGAATCCACTTCAACGCATTGAACTTCCTTGCAGTTATCTTCCAAATTTGGAACAGCTCTTTGAGCAATATTTTCCCATCCTTTACAGCTAGCTTCTTAGCTCTTTAGAAGAGGGCATGAAGAATGTATAACCCACTTTATTGAGTAATTCTGGCTCATGGATGATTAATTGCCTCTAGGACTAATACCATTTGTTTCTTTTACCAATTCTCATCATGGTATTGTGGCCTTCAAATGTATGAATGACTATTTACGATATGAAAACATAAAGAACTCGGGATCTTGAGAAAATGAAGCACTCAAACTGGATTTTTTCCTCTTCTCTTGGAAATATGCATAGAATCAAGTCACTTTAGCAACTGAGGGAGAACCAAACTTGGAGAACATTAAAAAGTAAATGTTACA
>ML248211.1:36294-64965 GCA_005239495.1 Nicotiana undulata
ATGTTTGCATCATCAATTTCTATACTGGTGTCATCTCCTTCTTGCACATCAAAAGAACTAATCACATTATTGCTTTCAAATTGTACAATTTTTGATGAAATTGTAGCAACATCGAAACTCGAGGTACTTGCAGCTATAGTATTTTTAATAAACGACACACACAGTGGGAGTGTTGTCATCCCTGCACTTAATTTTTTCAATTCCATGTAAACACTAACACTCATATCACTGCATATTGTAATTGGTGGATATCCTTGAGCAATAGCATACAGAATAACTATTGTGTTGCTGTCCTTTTGCAGTTGTTTTGCAATTTCTCTGAGAAATTGTTCAAATTTCCAACAGGTCCTCATTAAAATTGCATCAACATGAAAATTCATGAAATTATGGTTATCATCCCATTCTCACTATGCTGCAGCAGAATTGGTATATTTTCCATGATTCCGAAGTTATATGTCCGAAATTGAATCTCGACAATCCAAATTTCAACAGTGTTTGATGTCAAATACTGAAGTTCAACAGAAAATTTTTCGAAATCAAATCAATTGTTGTGATTCAATCCTCCAGTTTTCCAGATCTCCAAACTAAGAACAAAATTTTCAACTAAAAATTAAGAAGTTTGAGCGCTAAACTTCTGCGAAATCAAAATCGGAAAAATTTAAGGAGAAAAACTTGAATTTTGAAGAGAATCGGCATCTTCGCTCTGTTTTTTCACACTTCCGATCTTCAAATTAGAGTGGCGATCTCCGATCTTCAAATCTTCAACAGATGCCGGTGGAAATTTCAATATTTGTGCGTTAATTTTCTGAAATTTTGAGCAGTTTTTGCGTTTTTATGGGTAGGACATTAGCAGCTTGAGGCAATTATTTTGAGATATGCGTTTGTTTATTAAATGGGTAGGGAATTATAATTATTTAATGGGTAGAATTCTTTTATGGGTAGAGGAGGGTAAATATTTTAATTTTTATAGGTACTCCTGTCTTTTTCCCTATTTTGTAATATTGGGCCAATAAAAATATTTGGTCCTTTTTTATTTGGACAGAAACAACTCCTTTTCTTTCTTTCTCTACTTTTTACGATTAGCCACTTAGCTTGTTTTATTTTCCTTTTTGCACAAATAACCTATTTATCAAATTATCAAACAATTAGCTGTTAAACTATCAATTAATTCTATTAACTAATTAATTCGCAATTTATAAATCCTAAGATGCAAAGATGAATGACAAATACAATTTTTGTGTTTTAAAGTGTAACTAAAATGCAATTAATAATGCAACAATATAGTTAAAATTCAAAAATAAATAAATAAAAGTTCCTAAAATCCTTTAAGAGTTCAAACAATTAAATCACTAATTTAAAGTCATTTTAGGAGCAATTTTATGTAGAGCAAAAATTATATGCTCACACATGTCTAATTACCCGGATCTAACTATGTCTTTACTTCTGTAGCAATTTGATTATATCATGCCTTATCTCTTGTTCTATTTATGCTTTTACTTATTTATTGTACTGTTAGTAAGTGTAAGTGTTAACCTCGCGTCATTACTTCTTTGAAACTAGACTTGATACTTATTAAGTACCATAGTTTTGT
Source organism: Nicotiana undulata (assembly GCA_005239495.1). Taxonomy (NCBI): domain Eukaryota; kingdom Viridiplantae; phylum Streptophyta; class Magnoliopsida; order Solanales; family Solanaceae; genus Nicotiana; species Nicotiana undulata. Next base: position 37,886 of record ML248211.1, read on the forward strand.
ACTCACATTACATTTTTGTATATTTTTGTGCAGATTCCAAGGCAGGTATTAGCCGTATCTGTTGATGCCCAATTTTATCCTTCCACACCAGAATTTATCCTAATGAGTTGCTGTTTTACTTTAAAAGGCCGTAATGATAATTATAATTTTTTTAATCTTAATTCAAGTATTATAAATTTATATTTTTACCTTCATTATAAATATTTTCCACATATTTTATTCATTGAATTAATGTTTTTCGAAAAAATAAGGCATTACAATTTATTTTAACTTGTCCAAGCATTTATGTAAAGTAGCATTTATTTTTATAATTTCTCACTTTATATATTTTGTTTAATTATAACTTATTAGTAAGGTTTAAAACAAAAAAATTATTTATGGTCACTTGATATAAATAGCAGCCCATAGCTTTCTCATTCGGGACCCCCAATTTTCTGTTAATTAAAGAAAAAATGTCAGATTTGTCCATTTATAAGTAGCTTATTACAAAATTGGCCATTTCATAAAATATTACTAATATTAGCTAAATATTACCAATATTAGCCAATTAGCTATTTATAGCAAAAAAAGGTCAAAATTTTGCTTTTTTGAGGCTTAAGGAGCTTGAATATTAGTTTTGGGATGACTTGGTGGAGTTGTGAGGTGATTTGAATTGGAAATTCGAAGTAGAATTGGAAAAAATGATAGGTGTATAACACTGTGTATCACATAAGTATCAAATGAGTATCACATGTATAATCATGTATATTTGCGTATGAGATACATGCATGATGCATGTTTGATACATATGTCGCGGAAGAATTTTTTGAATTCCATTTTAATTACAAATTTTGATACCAAAGCAGTCCAAATCACCTCCGTTCTTCCTCAATTTTGTATATTGACTCATCTATATATTTTCAAGGAATCTCAACCATACCCATTGAAAAATGTCTCATTTTTGGAATCTTATATATATATTTGTATTTCATCACGTTATTTGCTATCTTATCCATGAAATTTCTTTTTCGTCTTGCATCTAATGTCGCTAATCACACTTAAAACTATGGAAGGAGATCGTTTTGTGTGATTCTTGGAGAGAAGGAACCTTAATTTTTTGAGTTTTTAATTTTTATGTGTGCTTGGCTAATTTTGATAAGTTTATGATTGATGGCTAGAGATCGGTAAGTTATGACTTTTTGGGGACATTTTTGTAAGATTCCTTATATAACCCATCTACTACTACTATACCGTTTTACTTGTAGACTAAACTAAGCCCACTACCCCCAATAACTCATTGGGCCCTTCACAGTATTTCCCAAACAAAAATCCTTTCTCTATATTAATTCCAAAACCAGACCAATTCCCCGTCTTCCTCCTCGTTATCTTCCTCGCCACAATATCCATTTTTCCCTTTATTTCGTTTTTTTTTTAAAAATAAATTATTTTCTTTCCTTAATTGTTTTACCATTTTATTACTAAGTGTCATAGCACAATCTCTTCCCTAATCACTCAAATCAGAAAGTATTTCTTCCTTGAAAGAACGAATTTTAGCTGAAGATTTGGGTACGAATCTCTTTGGAGAATCAGCCTATGCTCAAGATGTCACCAAATAGGTAAGAATTTCGAATTTTTCGCGGGTTCCACTCTTTCTATTATCAAGTTTGATTTGATATAATTTTATTTTGATTAGAGAATCTCAATTTTGTAAGTTTCTTTCCTTCTTGCTCTAATTATATTACTGGTCGAATTTTATAAAAATTAAAAAGATCTTTTTTCCCCAAAGTTGTGGCCTCCGATTTATGCTAATTAAAAGGCAGCCCTTGGCACTAAGCTCGTGCTATGCGCGGATCCGGGAAGGGCCGGACCACAATGGTCTATTATACCACCGTTAAGACTTAAGGCAATTGGGATGGCTTTTGGACCACTGCTCTTCACCACTGTTATAATATTACTAGGATATACTATATTCACTGCTTTTCAGCTACTGCTTTGCTAGCTGTAAGTCGCGGCAAAGTTTGGTTTCTTTTAATTCACTCAATACTAGTATATTTCTCGGAATCTTTAGAGGTTCTTGCGATCTTGGAGAGTGAAGATTCGAGTATTGGTTTCTTGTTGCTGTCGTTAAAATTTTTTATCACCGAGTATTCTGAAGTTTGTTTGGCTTATTTACTGCTGCCCAAGCTCTGTTCGTTTATCGGTATTTGGATTTCTGGTTTTCTTATTATTTCGGAGCTTCACAAATTAGTTAGTGTCTTGTCGATACTGTTTTAGCTTCCTATGCGTTAGTTATGTGTAAAGTAGTAGCGTTCGATGCCATTTCTTAGTTTCTTGCGTGGTAGGCGTATGTAGAGTAGTTGATTTAAATATATATGCTGCTGGAATGCTATATTAATCCTGAAAGCTCCCAGGTCAGTTCCCTCATTCTTTATGAACATTGCTAACTTACTTGTGTGGGACTTCTCCGTTTGAATCATGCCTTTACTGCTTTCTGGGGATTGGTCATCCTGCTAAAACTTGCTTGAATACATAGGTCCTGTTAGAAAATGAGATATGAATTAATGCATGTAAATCGGGTTGCCTGCACTCCATGTTTGTCTTGATATAAATTTATACTAGGTTTATTTCTCATGTGTTAAGCATCCCAATGTCCTAAGAGTCTCATATTTGAAGTGTCGAGGGCCATGCTTTAAGTTCCAAATATTACGGCGCTAGAAGCATAATATTTGGTTTAATAATGAAATTTGCCTAACCCTTTAATCTACATCTGGATTAGTAATTTCTTGAGAATGTAAACGGATTGCATTTGATTGATGTGTGACTTGGGTATTTTAATCACATAAGCTTGAATTGAGCATCATAGAGATAACGTGCTTAGGGAATAGTAAGTCTGATTAACCAATTGAAGCATTGTAATGTAGCAAAATCATTTCAGATGCATGTTTGTATATTCTCTGTGTCTATGGAATTGCAGGGTCTCGATCTGAAATATTTGGACCAAAGCTGAAAACTTGGAGAGCGGAAAACCCCCAGAGAAAGAATCTTGTGGAGTCTGCCGAAGTCTTGGGACCTATTAGTTTTATTTTTGGACTCTGTCGTAGTATTAGCATGCAATAACTTTATCACAATGGAAAAAGCGATATTATGAGCTAAGTATTTATTTGAAAGTTTCACTTATATGATTAGTTGTCAATTCCAGTCTAACAGCTAGTTATTGCATAGAAGTATATCAAAGTATATTTTCTTGCTAATCCTAATTACTTATGAGTAGTGATATGCGTTTTTTTAAAGTAGACTGAGTCTTTTATAATTCCCTGCTCAAGCTTACAAATTTTTTGACATGTGGTAAACTAATAAAAAGCTAAAGTTCTCTAGACTTGCTGAAAGTTAGTACCTAATTATTGTAGTCCATTTGAGTCTATTACAGTATTAAATTGTTCTGTAAGCACTTGATTCTATTCTGAAATTATCTGCACCTCTTTGTTCTTGCTCTAGCTCTAAAACTCTTTCCTTTTTTTCTAAGCATATAGGTTCACTTGGCTTTATCTAAAACCTGAAATTTTCTTTTATTGTGGTTCAAAAAATCATAATATGGGGTTAGTTTCGCAAGTATTTTGGATATTTGGCCCTATCATTAAGTTAAGATTTTCTTTACGAATACACGTGCCAATTTGGCTTTATAAAATTTTGATGAATAATATTATATTTTTTGATACTTTGGTTAGTAAAAGATCAAAATTGCCTTTATAAATATTCTGCTATACTTACTCTTTTAAACACGCCCTTTTATCATCCTTGTTTTCAATTATATTTGCTTCATCTTATTTTAGATCTTGAGTATTATATCAAATAGCTTAGTTCATTTTTAGGACCCCAAGATTACTATTCTAGTAATTATTAATTAATTAATATATTCGGAGGCCAATGTGAGCCCTTGCTCGTCCTGTGTGCAACTTGTTTAAGTCCAATGTTCTCCCCTTTACATGATGCTAATAAGTAAAGTAATTAGACTAGAAACTTGAGCTTTTCTTTAAGTCTAGCACCATCTATTAGATAGTGTCCAATGCCTCCTGGACTATAGGAAGGGACGGGTAGCAGTCTTAAGGCATGTGTTAGAATCAATTGTGTGCTTTAGGTAACAACTTAAAGATAGTAATGAGTGTAGCGGAGATGATACACAAATTGCCCGAATAACCATTGCCCTTGGCTATAAAAGTCTTAGCAGGCTTTGCGCGGGAGTTGATCCATTAGGCTTAAAAATTTAGGCCCCCCTTTAAATAATTAATTTGTTCCTTTAGGCTATCAATTCTTTCTTTATGCATTTAACTTTTAAGTAATTATTTGTTCATTCTAATTGTTTGCATATTTAATCGCCTAGTAATAACAAACTAGTTTAACTTTCGAGTAGTAACCCAATATTCCCACATAGTTTAAAATTCGGCCAGGAATCACATTTGTGGACCTCAAAGAGTGCCTAAAACCTTCTCTTTGAGGTAATTTGAACCCTTACCCGATCTTTGGTGACGCTGACTAGTCAAATTAGAGTTATTTGCAAGTAGGTGCCCTAACGCAACTTAAAATCGTTAGGTGGTGACTTTTCTCTTTTAATACCCATTTAAAAGATTTGTCACATGTCGAAACCCGCTTTCGCTAGAAAACGGGGCACAACAGTGCACATCCAGCTACTCAGGAGCTTGCATTGGAGACTTCGTGGTGAGCTGCCCTATTTGTTCGATCCGCAGCACATGGAGTCCCCTTTCCTTATTATCCATTTCTATCCATTTACTTTTTCCCAGATAGATGTTATTTGCTTAATATAGTTTACTCCTTCTTAGATGCTTATGATATCGTGACACCGTGTTCTGGGCATTTGTTAGACAATTGTGGTCGTGTTTAGACCCTATCTTGGTTTTATATATATTATGATGTTATTTTGAGACTTATTCCGCTTTTATTTATATCATAACTCTGTTAATAACTTAATAATTGGCCTCTATTATTGTTGAGTGTTGGTTTGCTTAGCAAGCTGGTTAGGCGTCATCACGATCTTTGGTGGCTTTTTGGGGTCGTGACATCCGAACATCGCCATATAAAAAATTCCATTAATAAGTGTCCACAACAATATAGTTTGCTATGTCTTAATCAAGAATAATATTGACTTCCAATTTAAGTAGATTTTGTTTTTTGGCTTGCGCATTAGGTTATAGGCGTTAATTTTTCAAACATTAGTTATAGTCTCTTATAGCGAAAAGCTAAATACTAAAAGTCTCAATTTTCTGTTCTTGTCCTTAGCTGAAAACTACAAGACTCGATTTTTTGTTCTTGTCCTTCACCTGATAATTTAGTTGCTAATACAGTTTTTTTTAGTTCCCTTTTCTTTCCTTGTTGATAAAGTAGGCACTTCTCGTGAGATTTGAACACTACACCATTTTGTCCAAGGTAATGTCGGAGCCACTAATTAGATACTGAACCTCTTTAATTTAAAGAAAACTATGTGTAATATTGATAATTTAATATAGATGAATATTATAGCAAGCTCTGAAACTAGATTAGAAACAGAATTGGACACTTTTAGTGCAAATGTACATAAAAATCAAATCCAGCTTAATACATCCCATATTTGGAAAGCAATTTTAAAAAAATCTTTTATCGTGACCATAAAAATTAAATGTAACTAATTTCTTTAAATGATGAATTAACATAGTTTTGTCTATGTTAGTAAAATAAAATCTAACATAGATAATTAAAGCAAACTCACCTGTACATGACTTAAAGGGGCAGGGCAGGGAAAGCTGGAAAAATGTTAAGGCAAGATAGGACAGGTCAAAATGTTAGCAGGTCAAGACTTGTCCGGCCCTGCCACGCCCCATTGTCATCCCTATACATGGCCAGCAAAGTTAAGGAAATTGGAGAAGAAAAACCTGATCATCTAAGGCCAAACATACATGCACACACTTTCATTTGCCTCTCATAGTCATAAAATAAACAGTGAAGGTAAAGAGAGATTGTAGGACGTTAGTGTTGCCACCAAAGGCTCTTCATTCTTCAATTTGCTCCAAAATGGTACCGTGTTAAAATCTTATCAACAATCTTTGCTTTCTTTCTTATTTTAGTTTTCCTATTACAAATACCGTTTCCTAGAATAATATAAAAACAAAAACTTTAGTCCTATTTCGATATTGGTTAATATCAAAAAAACCTTGGTGATTGAAATCAATGTGACTGATGAATGAAGTTGGTTGTCCTAGCATTTGTCACATTTTCAGAAAAAACAAAGTCAAGTGGCGAATATTGTAGCAAAAATGGGGTTATTTTAATCCACCTAATGTTGTTGAAAATATTTGTATTTTGTTTTTTCTCAGTTCCCTTAGAAAAGTAGAATCTCGACTTGTAATGAACATGGTGTTGTTTCAATTTAACATGTACAAAGAGGGTGCTTAGCACGCTCTTCGTGAATTACCCATTTTTCCCTGTTACTTTTATAAGTTCCTTGGATATGTTAAATTTGTAATTTAAGTCAGGGAAATTAAAAAATGGGGAGGATAAATCTGATATTTACTCTCTACTAGTAGACACGGCACAAAAAGGGATGATTCCCAATCACCACGTGCAAATCACGTATTATCCATTTTCTTGAACTCCTTTTAGCTTTCTAGCCCATTGATCCAAATTGAACTTGTTCCCTCCCTCACTTGCCACGTTTTAAGGAAATCTAAAAATCTTAAACCACCGGAGCAATTTCATCTGTGGTTAGGGGCTTGCTTCCTTTTTCGAATTCTTTCACTGGGTCTAATAGGTATCTTCTCCTTTTAGAATCCTGTAGCTTTGTGTTTTCTTAAACAATTCTTTCAGAACTTTTAGATATTGCCTATTGCCAGTCTTTTTCTCCTTTAATAGGAACTCTTTCCTCTTTGTTTCAGCTTGACACTTCACAGTGAAAATGCCCATCTTATATTTGATATTTCTAGCCAACGTTTTTGTGAACTCCTGGTGTAATATAGTGAAAAAGCACTGGTTGCACAATTATTCTTTCTATTTATTTGATGTTGTTTTAGGATAGTAATTCAAGGTGTGTTCTACTGCAGAAAAGCTTGAATCTTTGGCGGGGAAGGGAGAATATGGATTCCGGTGATGCATCCGGATATTCAGCTGGGGTGGACGATGATTATGAATCTTTACTGTCAACGACTGATGCGGAGCTCTTGAAACGGGCATGGCGGAATGAAAAAGCTGCTCCTGAAATTCTTCAATTTGAGGTTGCTTTAGTCCAGCGCTCTAGAGAACAGATCCAATTGATGGTATGCACATTTTACATATTTAGGTTAGATTTGTCTGGTTAATGTTTGAACTTTGGCTTTCGCCTATATTCTAAGTATTATTAGATAGATTCCTTTCTATGTCACTCCCTCCGTCCCATTTTATGAAAGGATTGGGCACGGAATTTAAGAATGAAAGATTTTTGAAACTTGTAATCTAAAATAAGCCATACACATTTGTGGTTGTAATTCATCTCATTGAGGGTTAAATGAGAAGCTTAAAGTTAAATTATTTTAAATATAGAATGGTGTTATTCTTTATGAGACAGACTAATAAAAAAAGTGCACCACATTAAACGGACAGAGGTATTAACTTATTTTGTGTGAAACTTGTATTTCGTTTGGCATTATGTGGTGGATATGGCTCGGGTTGGGAATTATTAGCCGGTCTCATAATTTCAGATGGGTGTTTATAGGACTATGTTGTAGAAACAAAAAGCCCCAGACTCTAGCATGATTCAACTGAAGTTTCTTGGTCTTCTTAAAAGGATGAGATTCACTTTTAGATGGAATTACTTACATCTAGTAGAGATAATTTCACTGGACAATTATTCAATTAATTTTTATTTTTTATTTTTGATAAAGTAAGTGATTTCAGTAGAAGGCATCAAGAAGATGCAAGAAGTACATGATTTGGCATTTGAGCTTACAAAAAATATTTCTTAGCTCCTATACATAATTGACTAAGCCAGAGCTAGAACTAATGAAATCTAAAAGATGATCAATATCGTTGATAGGGTACAGTCTTGACTAGCAAAACAAATTGGCAATAAACAGAACCTTTAAAGAACCTATAAGAGTTGAGTTTCCATCAAAACATCTCTTGTTTCTTTCTGTCCAATTGCTCCAGAAAATACAAGCAGGGACCATTGACCAGATTTTCCTAAGGGCTTTATCAACTCTGTGAACTCCAGCTCTTATAAGTATCCTTGACTGTGTTTCCTTAACAATTATTCAATTAATGCATAACAGAAATTCAAGTCTAGAGCATCTGTTTGCACTTTGTCTGCTATTTTTATTAATATTCCTATAGGAGCATGACTTCAGCGGAATATTTTGTTCGCGCACACCCTCTCTCTTTAGTCTCCCTCTCCCCTGTAACTAGTAATTTTTCTAATGTCATATACGATGCACACTTACAGTTACACCTTTTGTTGTGCATAATTTTTTTTAAGCACAATACTAGGAGCATTACTGATAAAATATCCTAGTTTATAACTTTTGTTCTGCTTCATACTTTCATTACCTCAACTTTTTAGGTTATGATGTATTACCTTTTCTGGAGCAAACAACATTCTTCCTATATCCAATTGGCATTGACATAGTCCTTTCACCCATCTTTATTTCGATTGGCTTCAATCCATCGAGACACTTCATGAACATCTACTTCAGCAGAGTGTTATGGATTTAAGCTAACACTGGCTGAAGACATGTTAGGATGAAAGGTGCCGTCAGACAGGTCGTGAATAGGACATTGTTGAAATCACTGCAGAAGCTTTAATAGTTATTGTGGTTGGGGAACAATTGTTTAGTAGCACTGCTTTAGGTAATCTTGATGTTATGATTGAGATATGTATCTGACCGGAGCTCTTATTTGTACTTCAGCTATAAAACTTCACCCTATGAGTTCATTTAATGTAAAGATTTTATTTCTTAAAAAAGCTATATCTTCAGTATTCTAATCAGTTGTCATAGTTACTGAAGTGGATTGTAAAACTCTTCTAACAGTCCAAATCTATGTTTCATTTGATAATGCTGAAAGTTTCATTTAGGTCTTCTGGTATATTTTTCATTTTTGGGAATTTACTTTCGCCGTAGTTTCTCGTCTTAGGTTACTCATTATTAATTTATGTGACTTCATTGTTTACAATAATATATTGCATTGCTGATGCTTCTTAATCTTTGCTCTTCAGGAAGAAACAGTGGAGGAATTTTCAAAAAATGGTGTTGATCCACTCACTGTGTCTCTGTACCAAATGGACTTGGATAGAACTCTGTTTTTATTGAGATCATATTTAAGAACCCGTCTCCAAAAGGTAGCCGTGAATTGTAGTATCTTATTGTGTCTTTGATAAAGGTGAAGTTCATATTCTGGAAAGAGCTATAGTCGTGACACTGGAGATACCTCAGTCTACCAACCACTTGTAGTTTCGAATAGTTTTTTAAGTTACCGAAAGTGTTGTTAAAGCAATGTTTTTTCTGTTTGCGTGTGATAGGATCTCATCTCTCAGCTATGTTGGGCGAAATCTCCAAAATGTTGCCGCACCCGTGGCAGATCCTCCAAAAATGCACTGCTTTTGGTGGATCCGACATGTACCCGGCAACATTTTCAGAGAGCCCGAGCAAGTCTCTCATTGTGTCGATGTAGCTTATCCCATCTTCATTTGTTTTGTAATTAACGTTTGACTGCAGATTGAAAATTACGCATTTCACATACAAAAAACTACGGACTTACGGAATCGTCTATCTAAACAAGAGCAGAATTTTGCTGAAAGGTAGATCAGTTTTTCCTTATTCTAAATGTTCAATGCATACCATGTTTGTGATGTTGATTACCTGTGATGATAGGTGTACTGACGATATGGAGCAACATCTAGATCAATCTGTTCTCTCAAAGTTGCCTCAGGGTTTCAAGTCCCATTTGAAGCAATCTTCGCTAAGTTTGGCAGATGACATGGGTAGGCTTGCCATAGTCCGTACAGATTGATTAGGATAAATCTTTCTTGTCTCTTGCGCTATCTGCTTGTTTTATTGTACATCTCCGTTTGTGTTGAAAATCTATATGAGCTAAGAAAATTTCTGGGAAGATAAATGATGAGAGTATTTTGAAATAGTAGAAGGTTTGTTGCTAAGTGATTTAAATTTGCTATTTTGTAAGCATTTTAGACGTGTTAGATATAAAGACTTGTAGTGAAGTAAGGGTTTCTGTGCTTGTGTGTTGTAGTTCCTGAGCCACAGGTGGATCAGTATGTAATTTGCAGAAGCAAGAGATTTTTAGGAGCTTTTCAGCTTGATGACAGGCAAATATTCTTACTTAAAGTCTAGTTTTTATTTGTTATCTTGTATCTTTGTAATTTGGCTTTGTTTTGTTTGATGACAGTGGGGAAGAACCAGTGAACATTGAAGCCAATGATTTATATGCTCTGCCTTACAAGTCCATAAAGCCACTTGTGGAGAGTGGGCAGATCGATCTGGTATGAGAGTCACTTTGGTGAATTTTGTGTTTTTGTTTTTCCGAACAAACTAAGAATTATATAGTTAGTCTTTGTTGTAAGCGTACTTGGTTCATCCTTCTCATCTTCTACTCTTTAACTCTTTTGAGATATTCATCCTTCTCTCCTAACTACACTTCATTAAACTTCTATTTACACATTATAATGCACTCTTCTCCCAACTTTCCAACATAGGAGATAGAAATAAGAAATACATATATACTCTATTTCTATAACAAGAATCAAATAATCGTTAATTTCTAACAATCAATTAAATAATGCAAATATTTTTTTCTCTATCAGTATGTATGATAAAAAGAATACTCCGTTAGTTTGCAACACGGAAAGATAATATTCATCCTGTTATGGTCAGTTAAATTCTATTGTAATTTTTTTTAATTACTATATAGTGTTACCTTAAATTTTCAATCCATTTAGGAGTAATATAAATAGGACTTTTAACATATTTGCTCAGCCAGCCAGCCCAAAATAATACACCACCTATATCCATTTATAAGTAGCTTATTATAAAAATTGGTCAATTTATAAAATATTAATAATATTAGCCAATTAGTTATTGTAGCCAAAAAAGCTCAAAATTTTACTTTCTTTTGAGTGGGTGTTATTAAAATAAATTGGGTATACCTTAAGGAGCTTGAATCTCAGTTTTAGATGACTTGGTAGAGTTTTGAGATGGTTTGAATTGAAAATTCAAAATAGAAGATGAACATAAAAAAATGATAGTTGTATCACACCGTGTTTTACTTGTATATCACATATTATCATGTTTGTATCAAACGTGTATCACATGTATATCCATGTATATATGCGTCTGAGATACATGCGTGACAGAAGAATTTTTTGAACTCGATTTTAACTACGAATTTTGATACCAAATCAGTCCAAATCACCTCCAATCTTCCTCAAATTTTGCATATTGACTCATCTATATATATTTTCAACGTATCTCAACATACCCGTTGAAAAAGTCTTTTTTTGGCTTAGATTTTTGGAATCTTTTATATATATTTATATTTAATAAAACAATACAAAGACAAGATACAATACTAGGAACATAGGTAGTGGCAGTTATATTATACATAGACTCATGAGAAGCACTTTAAGCATATAACAGTGTTGACAAGAGCCTATATTTTTTTTTTATTAGCAATATGAGTTCAATTATTGTGGAGTTCGATGTGATCATGACAACAGATGAACAAGATACGATAATTGCAATTTGTATCAAATATGGAATTACACTCTTATGGAGGCAATCAAGTTATATGTTTATCCTCTTCAAGTTGAAAATATGCTAAAGATGATTATATAAATTGAAACACTTACATTAAAGATAATTTTATAAATTTCAATTATGTTAAATACTTAATTAATTTGTGTGGCCGTCAAAATTAGCATGTCTAGGATTTCATATTTGTATAACAACAATCTAAACAAACACACAAACACATACATTAATTATATACATTATTTATGTTATGTTGTTGATCTTGTCTCCCAACTAAATAATAATCTTGTGTTTGCATTCATATGCAAGATATTTTAAATATAAAATAATTTAATGACTGCAATTGGAACTGAAAATAGTTGAACTCACCTTAGAATTTTTTTTAAGAAAATAAAGACAATAACCATCTCTAGTCTGCACATTAAACAAAAAAATTAAACTTAATAAGAGTTAAAATGGCAATCTCAATTAATTTACATGCTAAACCAAAATAAGGCAATAGCTATTCGATTTTAGTGTTAGGACATTCATTTAGTGTGAAGTCGCTGTAACCACCAATGTCCAGAAGCTAGTTTAAACCTTTGTCAAGGCAAAAGATTAAAAAAAAAAAATTAACTGCAGATTTTGTTATTGGTAATACCTTTCACTTACAAAACTTTACAAGATGTTGAATTTTAACCTTCTTTGATATTGACACACGGGATTAATCTTTGAAAAAAAATTTATATCATGAGAAAAATAAATGTGATGATCCAAAGGCTCATTTTATGAATTAAGACTATGTTCTAGGCTTATTAGCTATAAGAAAAGACTAATTTTAATTACCTCAATTTGCGTGCGCAGTCCGGGCATGAAACCGGAAAGCTTTTATGTGAAAATATAAGAAATAATAATTTTTAGAGTTAAAGTTTGATTTTAGTTGACTTGGGTCAACATTTTGAGTATCGGACCCGGATCTGTGTTCCGACGATCCCGGGAGGTCCGCAGTAAAATATGGGACTTGGGCGTATGCCCATAATTGAAATCCAAGGTCCCAAGCCTTAGAATCAATTTTTGAAAGAAATTGTTTTGCTGAATTATTAATGAAATAAAGAAAAGAATTAATGTTTGAAACCATTGTATCGGGCCCGTGTTTTGGCTTCGGAGCCCAGTACAGATTTGTTATAGTATTTAAGTACTATCTGTGAAATTTGGTGAGAATCGGAGTTGATTTGACATGATTCAGACGTCCGGTTGAGAAATAGTGAAAGTTAAGTGTTTTCGAGAAAAATGATGAGTTTTGAGGCTTAAATTCTTAGTTTTAGAGGTTATTTTCACGATTTGATCGCACGATCAAGTCCGTATGATATTTTTAGACTTACGTGCATGTTAGGTTTAGAGCCCCGAGGGCTCGGGTGAGTTGCAGATAGGCTACAACATGTTTTACACTTAAGAAATTATGTTGTTTCTGCTGTTTCTGGTGCCCAGGCGAAATGTTCTTCGCGTTCCTCTTGCTAACACGAAGAGTAAAAACACTGGGGGCCCTTTTTTTCTATGCGAACGAGGAGCACTGGTGGGCTAAAGCTTCGCGAACACGTCCAGCCCACGCGAACGGACTGTGTAATGGACCTGGGGGGAGGGTAGTTGCATTTCTTCTACGCCAACACGACCACATGGACGCGAACGCGATGGTCAAGAGCTGCAAAACATCGTGAACGCGGCCCACCTTATGCGAACGCGAACTCCATTGGGCCAGAGCCTACGCGAACGCGCCAGGCCCATCGCGAACGTGATGAAGGCCTGCCCAGTCATATAAAAACAGATTTAAATCGGGCAGAACCCTTTTTCTTCCTATTTTTTGAACTACAAAGACCTAGAGGCGATTTTCTTCACCCAAGTTCATCCCCAAAGTGTTGGTAAACAATTCTAAACTCTACTCTTTCAATTACCCAATGTTTTTCATCACTTTTCAATAAAAAATCAAGAATTTTTATGGTAAAAATTGAGGGTTTGGGTAGAATTAGGGAATTTTATAAAAATCGAGTTTTGACCTCGAATTGGGGTCAGATTCGAAACTAATTGCATATTCGGGCTCGGGGGTGAATGGGTAAACGTAATTTGGTCCGAACCCCGAGTTTGGACCAAGCCGGCCCGGGGTCGGGTTCTAGCTTTTTTTGAGAAAACCTAGGAAAAATTATAATTTTCAGTAAAGTTACTTCCTTTAGCATTAATTAATGATATTAAGCTAATTATGATTATATTCGAGTGTGTTGGAGGTGAATTCAAAAGGAAAAGATGTAATTGAGCAGTGAGTGGCCTGCGAAATTGAGGTAAGTGTTGTGTCTAACCTTAGCTTGAGGGAATATGTGTTATTGTCTTATTTGATACGAGTGTTAAGTACGACGTATAGGTGTCGTGACGAGTATCTATACGTTGGTGTCGAGCATGTCCGTGAGTCTTATACTGTGACTGTTGTGACTCTTATTATGTACTGTCCATGCTTAAATTGATGACTATCCATGTTAAACAAGACTTATGATGATTTCTTGGTAATTGACCATTGTTGAGCATTGGCTCAAGTTGAGATTTATTTTTGCGAAGTTAACTGTTGGAACTAGATTGGTTATAGTTGATTCCCTTGCTGGGATGTATTTGTTTCTATTGTTGATTCCCTTGCCGGGATATTATTGTTTCCACTGTTTGGGGGAGGAAAGAGTGATAAAGCACGAAGGGTGATGCCGTGCACGTTCATACTTATGCATATGGTGAGGAAGAGTGATAAAGCACGAAGGGTGATGCTGTGCACATTTACATTTATATTGATGCATATGGTGAGGAAGAGAGTAAAAACACGAAGGGTGGCTCGACTTATTTATTCGTGATACCAGACCCTGGAGTAGTCTTATAGTATTATATTTAGTTCGTGGCTCGACTTATTTATTCGTCTATTATTTTATTTATGAAGTTATTCGTTGGAACTTATTAGATTTAGTTTATTTTAAATTGTCTTATTGTGTTTAAGTAAATATTCAAAGGAAAATAGCTAATCGAGTTCTAACATTGGCTTGCCTAGCAAGTGCGGTGTTAGGCGCCATCACGATCCCTAAGGTTGGGAATTTGGGTCGTGAAAAGTTGGTATCAGAGCCCTAGGTTGCTTAGGTCTCACAATTCACGAACAAACTTAATAGAGTCTGAAGGATCGGTACGGAGACGTCTGTACTTATCTCTCAGAGGCTATGAAGTTAGGAAACAACTCCATTTTTATTTTTATTCTATCGTGCGATTCTTGTTATCTCGAATACTGATTGAATTATTCTACTCTCTCGCAGATGGCGAGAACACGTGCTTCCTCTTCCATTGACCAACACTCCGGTCCCCCAACAACGACAACTCCTACTAGGGCCGAGGCAGGGGCAGGACTCAGACCATTGCTTAGACAACAACCCCAGCTGTGGAACCCAAGATTGAGATTAATGAGGGGGTTCCAGCTCAGACCGTTCCAGCGGGACCAGCTCAGGTCCCAGAGGGGTTTATTGCTACCCCGGTACTTCAGGACACTTTGGTCCGACTGGTGGGTATTATGGATAGTGTGGCCCATACTGGCACATTCCCCGTAGCAGCAACCGTATCTCAGGCTAGAGGAGGGGTTCAGACTCCTGTTACCCACACTTCTAATCAGACTACTCCTCAGGTTTAGACCCCAACAACCAATCCAGTTTGGATAATTTAGCCAGTTGGTCCAGCGCCGCCCATTGAGAGGGCAGCTATGTCTACCGATGCTTTGTGGAGATTGGACATGTTAATTAAGTTATTTCCTGTTCATTTCAGTGGTGAGACTTCAGAGGATCCTCTGGAATATATGGATAGCTGTCATGAGGTTCTGCGTAATATGGGTATTTTGGAGACAAATGGGGTCGATTCACTGCTTTTCAGATTATTGGTTCCGCCAAGAAATGGTGGAGGGATTACTTGCTGACTAGACTAGTTGAATCGCCTGCTTTGACTTGGGATCAATTTTCTCATCTCTTTTTGGAGAAGTTTTTGCCTGTTAGTACTCGAAAGGAGAAGCGTTGTCAGTTTGAGCGACATTCAGTAGGGCAGCATGACTGTGACCCAGTATGAGAATCGTTTTGTTGATTTGGCTAGACATGCTATTCTTTTATTGCCCATAGAGAGAGAGAGAGAGAGAGAGAGGGTCAAACGATTTATCGAGGGCCTTGCTCAGCCCATTAGGTTGCAGATGGCCAAAGAGACAAGGACTGAGATTTCTT
This sequence comes from Nicotiana undulata, assembly GCA_005239495.1. Classification (NCBI taxonomy): domain Eukaryota; kingdom Viridiplantae; phylum Streptophyta; class Magnoliopsida; order Solanales; family Solanaceae; genus Nicotiana; species Nicotiana undulata. Next base: position 53,892 of record ML248211.1, read on the forward strand.
TTCAGGATGCGGCTAATGTGGCCAAGAGAGTGGAGTCGGTTCTCGGGATGGGAGGTCAAGGGTCTGATAAAAGACCTCGCCATTCCGGTGGTTTCAGTGGTGCCTCATTTGGAGGCGGGGTTAGTTTCAGTAGAGGCCATTCTTCCAGGCCATTCCATTCAGCACTTCAGGCTTCACATGGTACTTCAGGAGGTCGTGGTTCTTATATGCTCCTTCTGTTCAGCCAGTCTACAGTGCATCATCAGCTCCTCTCAGTGCACCTCATCTCTAGAGTGTTCAAGGTGGTTACACTGGTCTATAGGGTCAGTTTGCCGGCCATCAGTCTCAACAACCGAGATTTTGTTACACTTGTGGTGACTCGAGGCACTTTGCTAGATATTGTCCTCGTGCGTCGGATAATTCTCAAAATCAGGATTCCCGTGCAATAGTTCCAGCACCGCCTGCCCAACCATCCAGGGGTAGGGGCCAGGTAGCCAGAGGTAGAGGTCAGGTTGTTAGAGGTGGAGGTCAGGCCGCTAGGGGTGGAGGCCATCCCGCTAGAGTTGGAGGTCCTCCTATCAGAGGTCCTCCCAGAGACATAGTTCAGGGTGGTGGAGCCCAGCCCCGATTATATGCATTTCCAGCTAGACCCGAGGCGGAGTCCTCCGATGCTGTTATTACAGGTATCATTTAAGTTTGCAATAGAAATGCCTCTGTTTTGTTTGATCTGGGGTCTACTTATTCTTATGTGTCATCCTATTTTGCCTCGTATTTGTTTGTGCCCCGCGATTCCTTGAGTGTTCCTGTTTATGTGTCTACGCCGGTGTGGGATGCTATTGTGGTATATCGTGTGTATTGCTCGTGCGTAGTGATCATTGAGGGTCTTGAAACTAGTGTGGACCTTTTGCTTCTTGACATGGTCGATTTCGATGTTATATTGGGAATGGATTGGTTGTCGCCTTATTATGCCATCTTGGACTGTCACTCCAAGACAATTACTTTGTCTTTGCCGGGGTTGCCTTGATTAGAATGGAAAGGGACTCATGGTCATTCTCCCAGCAGAGTGATTGCTTATGCCAAGGCTCGTTGTATGGTTGAGAAGGGGTGTTTGGCCTATTTGTCTCATATTCCTCTGATGCTGAGGTTTCTTCTATAGATTCAGTTCCTATTGTTCGTGAGTTTCCCGAGGTATTTCCTGCAGACCTGCTGTGGATGCCACCCGATAGGGATATGTATTTTTGTATTGATCTGGCTCCGGGCACTCAGCCCATTTCCATTCCTCCATACCGCATGTCCCCACCAGAATTGAAAGAGTTGAAAGAATAGTTGCAAGACTTGCTAGATAAGGGTTTTATTAGACCCAGTGTCTCGCCTTGGGGTGCACCAGTGTTGTTCGTGAAGAAGAAATATGGGTCGATGAGGATGTGTATAGATTATTGGCAGTTGAATAAAGTTACTATCAAGAATAAATATCCATTGCCGAGAATGGATGATTTATTTGATCAGCTTCAGGGTGCCAGGGAGTTTTCGAAAATTGGTTTGAGATCGGGCTACTATCAGTTGAAGATTAGGGCGTCTGATGTTCTTAAGACATCCTTTCGGACGAGGTATGTGCACTATGAATTTCTGGTTATGTCTTTTGGGTTGACTAATGCGCCAACTGCCTTTATGGACTTAATGAATCGGGCTTTCAAGCCTCATCTGGACTCTTTCGTAATCGTATTCATTGGTGACATTCTTATATACTCCCGCAGTCGGGAAGAGCATGAGCAACACCTCCGTATAGCGCTCCAGACCTTGAGGGATAATCAGTTGTATGCAAAGTTTTCAAAATGTGAGTTCTGGTTGGGCAGTAGCTTTCTTGGGTCATATCGTATCGGCCGAGGGTATTTAGGTATATCCTAAGAAGATAGAGGCAGTCAAGAGCTGGCCTAGACCCACTACATCCACGGATATCAGGAGCTTCTTGGGTTTGAAGGGTTACTACCGTTGTTTTGTGGAGGGATTTTCGTCTATAGAAACCCCAATGACTAAGTTGACTCAGAAAGGTGCCCCATTTAAATGTTCGGACAAGTGCAATGCAAGATTTCAGAAGCTCAAGACAACCTTGACTTCAGCACCGGTGTTGGTGTTACCATCATGTTCAGGTTCTTCACGGTATATTGTGATGCTTCCCGAGTTGGACTTGGAGCAGTGTTGATGCAGAATGGCAGAGTGATTGCATATGCATCTCGGCAGTTGAAAGTCCACGAGAAGAATTATCCTGTCCATGACTTAGAGTTGGCAGCCTTTATTCATGCATTGAAGATTTGGAGGCACTATCTCTATGGTGTGTCGTGTGAGGTTTTCACAGATCATCGTAGTCTCCAGTACTTGTTCAAGCAAAAGGATCTTAATTTGAGGCAGCGAAGATGGTTAGACTTATTGAAAGATTATGATGTCGCTATATTATATCATCCAAGGAAGGCCAACGTGGTGGACGATGCATTGAGTAGAAAAAGGCAGTGAGTATGGGCAGCCTTGCATTTATTCCAGTCGGCGAAAGACCATTGGCTTTAGACATTCAGGCTTTGGATAATCAATTTGTGAGGTTGGATATTTCGCCCTGCAATGTTCTAGCTTGTACAATCGCTCGGTCTTTGTTATTTAAGCGTATCAGATATCGGCAGGATGATGACCCGCATTTGATGGTCCTTAGGGACACAGTTCGGCACGGTGGTTCCAAGCAGGTTACAGTTGGAGATGACGACATTTTGAGCAAGGTCGTATATGTGTGCCTAATGTCGATGGCCTTCGTGTGTTGATTCTTGAGGAGGGTCACAATTCTAAGTATTCTATTCACCCAGGTGCAGCCAAAATGTACCAGGACTTGAAGCAGCATTATTGGTGGAGAAGGATGAAAAATGACATTGTTGCGTATGTGGCTCGTTGCATAAATTGTCAACATGTAAAATATGAGCATCAGAGACCCGGTGGTTTGCTTCAGCAGATAGAAATTCCTGAGTGAAAGTGGGAGCGTATCACTATGGATTTCGTTGTTGGACTCCCATGGACTCAGAGGAAGTTCGACGTCGTTTGGGTTATTGTGGATAGGTTGACTAAATCAGCACATTTCATTCAAGTGGAAAGTACTTATACTTCGGAGCGGTTAGCAGAGATATATATTCGAGAGATTGTTCGCCTTCATGGTGTGCCCATGTCTATCATTTCTGATCGAGGTACGCAGTTTACTTTGCACTTTTGGAGGGAAGTTCAGCGTGAGTTGGGTACGCGGGTTGAGTTGAGTACAACATTTCATCCTTAGACGGACGGTCACTCAGAGCGTACTATTCAAAATTTAGAGGATATGCTTCGCACTTGTGTTAGTGACTTTGGAGGTTCTTGGGATCAGTTTTTGCCGTTAGCTAAGTTTGCCTATAATTATAGTTATCAGTCAAGCATTCAAATGGATCCTTATGAGGCATTATATGGAAGACGGTGCAGATCGCCAGTTGGATGGTTTGCATCGGGAGAGGCTCGGTTATTTGGAACAAACTTAGTCCAGGAGGCCTTAGATAAGGTCAAGGTTATACCGGATCGGCTTCGTGCAGCTCAGTCCAAGCAAAAGAGTTATGCTGACCGTAAAGTTCGTGATGTGGCATTTATGGTTGGAGAGAGAGTATTGCTTCGTGTGTCACTCATGAAGGGTGTTATGAGATTTGGGAAGAAGGGTAAGTTGAGCCCTAGGTATATCGGGCCGTTTGAGATTCTTGATAGAGTAGGGGAGGTAGCTTATAGACTTGCGTTGCATCCAGGGTTATCCTCAGTTCATCCGGTATTCCATGTGTCTATGCTCCAGAAATATCATGGTGACCCGTCCCACGTGTAAGATTTCAGCTCTGTCCAATTGGACAAGGATTTGACTTATAAGGAGAAGCCGGTAGCCATTTTAGACCAACAGGTTCGTCAGTTGAGGTCAAAGGGTTATCCTTCAGTTCGAGTGTAGTAGAAAGGTCAGCCCGTTGAGGCAGCTACTTGGGAGTCCGAGTCGGACACGCATAGTAGATATCCACACATGTTTGTCAATTCAGGTAATATTCTATATCCATTCGAGGACAAACATTTGTTTTGGAGGTGGAGATTGTGATGACCCAAGGGGTCATTTTATGAATTAAGACTCCTTTCTAGGCTTAATAGCTATAAAAAAAGATCAATTTTAATTACCTCAGTTTGCGTGCAAAGTCCGGGCGTGAAATAGAAAAGCCTTTATGTGAAATATAAGAAATAATAATTTTTAAAGTTAAAGTTTGGTTTTAGTTGACTCGGGTCAACATTTTGAGTAAACAGACCCAGATCTGTGACTTGGACGTATGCCCGGAATTGAAATCCGTGGTCCCAAGCCTTAGAAATCAATTTTTGAAAGAAATTATTTTGTTGAATTAGTAATGAAATAAAGAAAAGAATTAATGTATGAAACCATTCGTATCGAGCACGTATTTTGGTTCCGGAGCCCGATACAAATTTGTTATAGTTTAATTACTATATGTGAAATTTGGTGAGAATCAGAGTTGATTTGACGTTATTCGAACGCCCGGTTGAGAAATAGTGAAAGTTAAGTGTTCTTGAGAAAAATGATGAGTTTTGAGGCTTAAATTCATAATTTTAGAGGTTATTTTCACGATTTGATCGCACGAGGAAGTCCGTATGATATTTTTAGACTTGCGTGCATGTTTGGTTTAGAGCCCCGAGGGCTCGGGTGAGTTTCAGATAGGCTACGTGATGTTTTACACTTAAGAGATTATGATGTTTCTGGTGCCCAAGCGAAATGTTCTTCATGTTCGCGTTGCTCCTCTTTCGAACGCGAAAAATAAAAACACTAGGGCCCTTTTGTTCTATTCTAACGCGGAGTTCAGGACGCGAACGCGAAGCACTGGTGGGATAAAGCTTCGCGAACAGGTCTAGCCCACGCACTGTGTAATGGACCTGGGGGGAGGGTAGTTGCATTTCTTCTACGCGAACGCGGACACATGGACACGAACACGATGGTCAAGGGCTGCAAAGCATTGCGAACGCGGACCACCTTATGCGAACGCGAAGGCTATTGGGCCAGAGCCTACGCGAAAGCGGCAGGCCCATCGCGAACGCGATGAAGGCCTGCCCAGTCATATAAAAATAAAATTAAATCAGGCAGAACCCTTTTTCTTCATATTTTTTGAACTACAAAGACCTAGAGGCAATTTTCTTTACCCAAGTTCATCCCCAAAGTGTTGGTAAACAATTCTAAACTCTACTCTTTCAATTACTCAATATTCTTCATCACTTTTCAATCAAAAATCAAGAATTTTCATGGTAAAAATTGAGGATTTGGGTAGAATTAGGGAATTTTGTAAAAATTGAGTTTTGACTTCGAATTGGGGTCAGATTTCGAAACTAATTGCATATTCGTGTTCGGGGGTGAATGTGTAAACGTAATTTGGTCCGAACTCCGAGTTTGGACCAAGCCGGATCGGGGTCGGGTTCTAGTTTTGTTTGAGTAAACCTAGGAAAAATTATAATTTTCAGTAAAGTTACTTCCTTTAGCATTAATTAATGATATTATGCTAATTATGATTAGATTCAAGCGTGTTGGAGGTGAATTCAAAAGGAAAAGCTGTAATTGAGCAGTGAGTGGCCTGCGAATTTGAGGTAAGTGTTGTGTCTAACCTTAGCTTGAGGGAATATGTGTTGTTGTCTCATTTTCTACGTGTTAATGTTGATTATGACGTATAGGTGTGGTGACGAGTATCTATACGTTGGTGTCGAGCATGCCCCTGAGTTTTATACTGTGACTGTTGTGACTCGTATTATGTACTGTCCATGCTTAAACTGATGACTATCCATGTTGAACAAGACTTATGATGATTTCTTGGTAATTGACCATTGTTGAGCATTGGCTCAAGTTGAGATTTATTTTGCGAAGTTAACTGTTTGAACTAGATTGGTTATAGTTGATTCCCTTGCCGGGATGTATTTGTTTTTATTGTTGATTCCCTTGCCGGGATATTATTGTTTCCACTATTTGGGTGAGGAAAGAGTGATAAAGCACGAAGGGTGATGCCGTGCACATTCATACTTATGCATATGGTGAGGAAGAGTGATAAAGCACGAAGGGTGATGTCGTGCACATTTACATTTATATTGATGCATATGGTGAGGAAGAGAGTAAAAGCACGAAGGGTGATGCCGTGCACATTTACATTTATATTGATGCATATGGTGAGGAAGAGAGTAAAAACACGAAGGGCGATGCCGTGTATTCTATTTATTATTTGGTGAGAATGAGAGTAAAAGCACGAAGGGTGATGCCGTGCAAGTTCCATTTCTATTATTAATTGCTGATTACTGTCTGATACTGTCTTGTTGTTTTTCTCTCTCTTTATGTTAAAATTCCCCCTCGCATGCTCCCTTCCCATTAATTGATGTTTACATTCTTTAATTGCTATTATTCCTGTTAGCATGTTTTCAATGTCCAAGTTTTATGTGGTGTCTTGTCCTAGCCTCTTCACTACTTCGTCGAGGTTAGGCTCGGCACTTACTCAATACATGGGGTCGGTTGTACTGATACTACACTCTGCACTCTTTTGTGCAGATCCAGGTACTGTCCAACGTTAGGAGACCTTAGTAGCTGATTTTCATCATTCGGAGACGAGGTAGATCTGCTGGCGTCCACAGATTCCTAGAGTCTTCTCTTAGTTCTTATAGAGACTATTTTATTACACTCAAAACAAATACATTATTTCTTTTAGCCCATTATTTGTAGTATTCTTAGTAGTTCGTGAATTGTGACACCAGACCCTGTGTTAGTCTTATAATATTATATTTAGTCCGTGGCTCGGCTTATTTATTCGTCTATTATTTTATTTATGAAGTTATTCGTTAGAACTTATTAGATTTAGTTTAGTTTAAATTGTCTTATTGTGTTTAAGTAAACATTCAAAGGAAAATAGCTAATCGAGCTCTAACATTGGCTTGCCTAGCAAGTGTGGTGTTAGGCGCCATCACGATACCTAAGGTTGGGAATTTGGGGCGTGACAATAAATTACCTCAAAAAATAGGTATATCTATATTCCCGGAGGCAATGGATTTTTAAACATGAAACAAGGGAAGACAACTAAAGAATTAATACAAAAAAGAAACATTGGTAACAAAAGAATCCTAAACCTAAAGGAACGCTATATTAGTGATTACAATTACAATTATATCCAACGTAGAATATACTTATAAAGAGACAAAAAGAGGAGCGATATTCAGATAGGGATTTCATGCTTTTAATATAGTACTAGTTTCTATGTACGTGTCTCACACGTAAAACCTTATAACTAAAAAGAGAATGTGTGACGACCCGATAGGCCGTTTTGAGTACTAGCCTTGATTTCTATATTTCGAGACCTATCACATATTTATTTCATATTTATTTATTTACATGCATGGTCCGTGTCGCTTTTTGGAAGTTTTTATGTAAAATCTTGAAGAAAATGAGGGTTTTGACTTAAAATGAGGTTAGAGTGGATCACGATCAACATTCTTGGTAATCAATCTCGCATTGGTGTTTTGACGATATCGGTAGGTTCATATGATGTTTTCGGACTTGTACGCACGTTTGGTTGGGGTCCGGGGTGATCCGAGTGCGTTTTGTCGCATTATGTGCAAGATTGTGAAAATTGAGTTTTAAGTTGAAACTTAGAGTTTTGGTGATCAATTCTTGTTATTTGATGTTATTTTAATGATTTGAGGTAGTGACCAAGTTTGTATAATGTTGTTACACTCTTGTGCATGTTCGGTTTGGAGCCAGAGGGGCTCAGGTGAGGTTTGTAGGTATTACGGATGATTTTGGGACTGTTGGTGCTCAACAGTTGTTGTTGCAAGCCTAGAGATCTCACAATTGCGAGGTCTGGATCGCATTTGCGAGCATCGCTTTTGCTGCCAAATGGTCGTATTTTCATAGGGCACTGGGATTGGGGAACTTCGCATTTGCGAAGAAGGAACCACATTTGCAATGGCTGAAAAATCGCAATGCGGCTGGAGTCTCACATTTGCGATTGTGACAACTTTGGGTGCAACTTCGTATTTAGTTCGCAGTTGCGGAGGGAGGGACCTTCACAAATGCGAAGGTTTTATCACATGCGACTTCTATGTATCTGATGCACTGATCGCTTTTACGATGAGTGTTATGCATTTGCGAACATCGCAATTGCGAACAAGAGTTCAGAATTGCGATGTCTGTAGCTAGGTGAAAGAGGGAAAAATTGGGATTTAACTCATTTTACACCATTTCTCAACCCTAAACACTCTAGAGGAGATTTTTGAAGAACATTTTCTCTCCAAATTCATTGATAAGCAACTCTAATTTATTTTCCATCAAATCCTCATTACTTTTCATTAATTTTTAACATCAAATCCATGAATTTCATGGTATAATTAGGGGTTTTGTGTAAAACTTAAAAAATTTATAAAATTGAGATTTAGAACTCAATTGAGGTCGGATTTAAAAACAAATCACATAACTGGACTTGGGGGTGAATGGGTAATCAGATTTTGGTCCAAATCTCGGATTTCGACCAAGCGTGCCTGAGATTGACTTTTGTTGACTTTTAATGGTCAAAATAAAACCTTTTTCATTTGTGGGTAGTTTCTAAAGCTTATTTTGAATTGTTTGATCTGTGATTGGCTAGATTCGGTTGGTTTGGAATCTTGTTCGAAAAGAAAAGTCGTGATTGATTGTGATTTATTGCGGAAAAAGGTAAGTGTCATGTGGCAAATAGACCTATACGTTCTTATGGATTAAAGCATGCACATGAAATTTGTCTTATTTGTACTATGTTGTTTCATTTACTATGCCTTCTATGTCTTAGTTAGATGTTTTATAAAAAGGTAAGTGTCATGAAGCAAATATACCTATATGTTCTCATGTTTCATTTACTACCTTCATGTTTGAAGTTCAAATTTTCTTCCCACCTTACTTGAACCCTTGGATTGTTATTGTTGCTTGGTGAGGAAGAGTGAAAAATACAAAAGGGATTGCCATGCTATATTTGCATATTGATATCATTGTTTGAGTGAACGTGAGGCTAAAGTATGAAAGGTGATGCCGTGTAATTGCATTTATATTATCTTGTGAGGAAGAGAGTAAAAAGCAGGAAAGGTGATGTTGATCACTTGCTTGCCATTATCATATCATGTGAGGATGAGAGTAAAAGCATGAAGGATGATGTCATGCACATGATTTATTTATATTATATGATGAGGGTTAGAGTAACAACACGGAGGGTGATGCCGCACAATTTGATGATTTTATTGCTTTTACTTGCTACTTGAATTGTGAATTTAACTTGGCAGTTTCATTGCTTATTTATGAAAGAGACTTACTTGGTGATTCTATACTTATTGATCCCTTGTTTCCCTTTTATATGCCCCCACCCGTTATTACTCTTAAATGCTTTGCTTGTTATTTCCGTTGCTTATATATATATATTGTCACGACCCAAATCACTTAGTCGTGATGGCGCCTGTCATGGAATCAGGCAAGCCACACATTTCGTTGAATCCAAGTTTATTTTTCAGAAAATTTTATAAATTAAGAAGAAAATACCGATAATAATCCTTTTGAAAGTCTAATATCATTTAAAGCACAATTTAGAAACAAATCCAAACCCCAGATCTAGTGTCCCTCAGTAACGAGCTACTACAATATAATAATGTCAAAATAGGGAAATAGACAACATAGTCTATAATAATAAAAGTGCAACAGGAAGATAAAGAAGGAGAAGACGAGGTCGCGATCGCCAGCTGCTACCTCGATGACTCCGAAGAAACTCTGACAACTGCTCAGTAACCACTACCTGGCCCATATGTACCTGGGTCTGCACACAAGATGCAAGGGGTAACGTGAGTACACCAACTCAGAAGTAACGAACCCAAATTATGGGCTGAGAGGTAGTGACAGACTAAACCTCAGAATTTACAATAGACATCGTACAGAAATTAGACATGCTAACAGTTTATCAGAAAATGAACAAAATTTGCCAAGTATGCCCAGTATACTCTACATGCCATCATATAAATATATGAAACCAGTGTGGAAATGCACATAGTGCTCACAGCCCTCACACAACTGTCCACTTAGTAACGTATATGGCTCTCAGGCTCAGAGAAGGTCCATCCCGGAATGTACATGATCATCGGTGACCGTAGTCACTCGGTACTGAGGAAAAGTCCAATCCAGCCCCACAGAGAAGATCCATCTCCGGAAATACAACACTCGGACAAGATCCATGTCCAGGGACGATCCATCCCCCACATAATATCAACTTCAGACAAGGTCCATGTCCAGGGAAGATCCATCCCTCAATATCATTGCGCTCACTGGGGGTGTAAAGACTCCGGAGGGGCTCTTATAAGCCCAAGCTATATCACGCCAACGAAGGCATGATCAGAGTGTCGCTGCGGTGTGCAGTCCGATTAACTGTCTCAATAACAAGCTCTCGGCCTTACTCAGTCATTGTCACACCTCCTTTTTTCACCGGTAAGGGTGGATTAAGGGAGTTTTTCCAATTAAAGTGACATTATTCGATTTTGGGATTATTTATTCAAATTCAGAGTCCCCACCCTAATTTTTTACGGTGTTCCGAGGCACCATTTATTTATTAAAATCCCAAATCGAGGAAATTTTTGTCTCTGTTCTAAAGTCCGCGAACCATAAATCCGGGTAAGGAATTCTGTTAACCCGGGAGAAGGTGTTAGGCATTTCCAAATTCCGTGATTCTAGCACGGTCGCTTAACTATTGATATTTGGCCTAATTATCTAATTAATTACACGTTTTAAACATATTGTGCATTTTGCCTTTTATACCACTTTTACTTATTCGTAGAATTATTTCGAAACAAGTCACGATGGCGTACACTTGTCGTTTTTGGACACGTTGCAAACCACGCCACATGAAATGCACCCGCTATTTACAACATGTTTATTTTAATACTAATCGAAGTTATGGACGGGTCACATAAAATGCACGCCCGATTTGGGATTTATGTATGGTGACCATGCCACGAGAAACGTACCCATAGCCACGATCTAAAG
>ML248212.1:0-33138 GCA_005239495.1 Nicotiana undulata
GCGGGTTCAACGTTAGACGCAGTCATGGCCCGAAGGTGGGATTTCGGGGCGTGACAATAAAGGGAACTGACTTGGCTGATGATGGGATCGAGTCCGTCCTGCTGAAAAGATTTGGAGAAACTTTGTCCAAAGGGGCGATAATTTGGTACCACAACCTGCCCCTTAACTCTACCGATTCATTTTCCATGTTGGCGGATTCATTTGTGAAGGCACATACTGGTGCTATAAAAGTCACAACAAGGAAATCAGACGTCTTCAAAATTAAAAAAAGGGACAACGAGATGTTGAGGGAGTTCGAGTCCCGCTTTCAGATGGAACGAATGAGTTACCACCAGCCTCCTATGATTGGGACATTCAGGCTTTCACCTAGGGTTAAACGAGCGGAGCTCAATAGCGTCACGACAGTTGAAGCAAAACTTGATCGAGTACCCCGTTGTGACTTGGGCAGATGTGCACAACCGATATCAGTCGAAGATTAGGGTCGAGGATGACCAGTTGGGAGCCCCCTCGGGTTCGGTTTATCCGAGCAGATTGTTAGTAAAGGATTCAAGGGCCACAGACAAGGAACCAAGGTCGAACAAGGAGCGGTATCAGCCATACGCCAAAGAACGAAGAAAGGGTTCGAGGCGCAATGCACCTTAGAATGATCGAAGAGTAGATCGAGGACAGAACCCTTGAGGACTCATGAGTAAGACCGGGTTGATATGCATACATTTCCGGCAGAGGCACCTCAATTATCGGAGTACAATTTCAGCGTCGATGCCTCGGACTTCATTTCGGCCATTGGAAAGATTAAGGATACAAGGTGGCCCAAACCCATCCAAACCTACCTTTCTCAAAGAAACCCTAACTTAATGTGTAAATATCACGGTACACATGGGCATAAGACCGAGGATTGATGACAGTTAAGAGAAGAGGTAGCCCAGTTATTCAACGAAGGGCACCTTCGGGAAATTCTCGGTGACAGCGCCAAAAACCACTTCAGGGAAAGGGACGCCAATAGGAAGAATGAACAGGAGAAGCCTCAACATGTTATCCATATGATCATTAGCGGAGTCGACGTCCCACAGGGACCCGTTTTCAAACGCACCAAAGTGTCAATTACAAGGGAAAAATGGACTCGAGATTACGTGCCCGAAGGCACCCTTGCATTCAATGAAGAAGATATCGAGGACCTCTTTCAGCCGCACAATGATGCACTGGTAATTTCTATTCTATTAAATAAAGTTCAAGTTACACGTGTTCTTGTGGATCCAGGTAGCTCAGCGAACATAATCAGGTCGAGGGTCGTAGAGCATCTCGGACTGCTAGATCAAACATACATGCATCTCGAATATTGAATGGTTTCAACATGGCAAGCGAAACAACAAAGAGGGAAATAATCCTACCAGTGAACGTTCCCGGGACTATACAAGAGCCAAAATTTCATGTCATCGAAGGCGACATGAGGTACAATGCATTGCTTGGAAGGCCGTGGATCCATAACATGAGGAAAGTACCATCGACTCTTCACCAAATGGTGAAGTTTCCAACAAAAGATGGTGTAAAGACAATGTATGGGGAGCAACACGCAACAAAGGAGATGTTTGCAGTCCATGGTTTGACACTAGCATCAGCGCCTTCTACATTGGAAAATCCGAACATCAAGGACAAACAAGTGGCTAAATAGCAATCACAGCCCGCATCCTCGATTGAACCCGAGGAACAGGTAGCCGAGGACGAAGAAGAGGACTTCCTTACCCCTCGAGCTTTTGGCGGCCCGAGGAATTAGATGCAGCGAAGTCCACGGTCGAGGAACTAGAGCATGTGATATTGATCGAGCATCCACCGGAACGGAAGGTATACCTGTCACACCCCCTTTTTCCTCTCCTTTCGGATTGGTCAGGGTTTTTGACATTATTAGGACAACTCATTTCCTTTTGGGATAAAGGATGTGAAGGATTTGGAGAGTCGCCACCTAACGTATTAAGGTGCGTTAGGGCACCTATTAAGGGTCACTAATTGTACAACTAGAGATTGGGTAAGGGATTGAAATTACTTCGAGGGGAAGGTGTTAGGCACCCCTCAAAGTCCACAACTTTGGTTCCCGGACAAACAAACTTTGTGAATTTAAACAAGTAGAAAATAGGCAGTCAAAGCATACACATGTAAACAAATTAAGGTTTGAAAAAGATTTACAGTCTAAGCATACATATGTGATAAAAGTTTTAAAAGATTCACAGTCTAAGCACACATATGTAAGGATAGGGGGAGGTCCTAAGTTATTTATCCTACAGGATCACATCAATGCAATACCCGGTAATCACTCCTCGGTGAGGGGCTACACGTGGCATTAGCGCACTGGTCATCATATCCTTTCTACGCTTTGTCCCACCCCTTAGCGATCATTAAGCGAGTTTTATTCAAGGAACTCTAAGCGTGCTGTTACCCGTCCCTTTCTTGTGGTCCTGGAGGAATTTAGGACCTCTAGATATAGGCAGTTCTAGACAAACCCCTAAGGTTTTAAAAGGATAAAATTCTAGGCGACATGCAAGAACAAATAGGACTTTAACAAATAAATGCGAAAAGCAGTTAAGAGGCCCAGATTTACCTCCACAGATAATGCACATAAGCAGCACATCTCAAACACAAACAAGAGGCGATTTTGTTAGACATGATCCTAAACAGGATATCTAAGTGAAGGCTAAAGCACAGAAGTACATGACACTATTTTTACAAACATCCATAACGAGGTCCTAATCAGTTGCCTACTGATTCTTAAACCTGTGGGTCTTTAAGCAGTAAACACAATCAAAAACAGTTTTCGGTTTATAGAGGTTGATACCTAAGGCTTGCCTATGCGTGGAATGGTGCAATTAACAATTACCAGAATCATTAGACAGTTCAGTAGATGTTTTACCTAAAAAAACATGTTGTTCTACGAATCTGAGAATGCAGAGGTTATTACCAGTTTTATTTTAATCAAGACAATTATACGTGAGACTCTTTTAGACCTTTTCATGAACCAGTAGTTAAAACTAGGCTTCTTAAGCAAACAGAGTCCTAGAGCATGGTATCTAATATGCGCATACGAATGGTAGAATTGTTAAGACACAATCTCAAAAATGCAGAGAATTCCTAGGGCATGATTTACAAATGCAGACAAGGGTTACAGAATTATTAAAACGTGATTTGAGTGCACACATGAACGATAACTTTTTTTATGTTAATGTTATTTATTGTCTTAGGAGCAAGATTTCTAAGTGATAAACATAAGACATGGGTGAGATGCTGAAACAATAGACATGAAATCCTAGGGACATGATATCTAGTGCATGTTTGGCATGATTTGGATGAATGTAGTGGTCCTAAAACATGGATTCTAATGCAGATAGGAATAATCTAAAGCCTAAGACATGCTTTTCTACCCAATGACATTAGCAGAACAATATAGCTACCTACCCCATTTCACTAGCCATCCCCAGTTTTTGCTTACAATAATTATTACAAACCAGCTGAATAAATTACATAAATAGGTAAAAAAAGAGAATAAGTTAAGCTATAGGGAGCCTGAAGCAGGACAAAATGTATCCTGAAGATACCAAACTTTCCATAACCTCAAATGCCCAAAGTCTCATAGCCAACCCTCATGTCCAGGCGTGTCAGAGTTCCCTAAGGACCTCAAGGATCTCGGGCAGTGCTCACACCCAGTCTTCATAATAGGAACTAGGTAAGTGCAGTGTGGAAGGGCCAGCCCCAGTGTGTCAGCAACAGGGTAAGAGGACATCTGATAATTCCATCATAGTGCAAGAAATATTATCTCATTTAATCAAATGAAAGGAGGTCATACGTTATTAAAGTTGGACTTAGAAAAAGCTTTTGATAGACTAGAATGGTCTTTCATTAGATATACCATGGTCTACTTTGGCTTCCTAATTGCATGATAAACCTAATAATGTCATGCATTACTACTACAACTACCTCACTTCTCATCAATGTGTCAAGAACTCCTTATTTCACCCCTACACGGGGTATTACACAATGAGACCCATTATCTCCACACATAATTATACTTTGTATCGAAATATTCTCTAGGTGTATCAAGCTGTCGGTGGATTACCTCCAATGGCTACCCATTAGTATCTCCCGATCAGGCCCAAGATTGTCACACCTGTTCTTTGCTGACGATATACTTTTGTTCTAAAAAATAACTCCCAAAGGTTGTTATGCCATTATAGACGTACTAAATCATTTCACTAGAGTCTCCGGTCAAAAAATCAACTTTTAAAAATCTAAGATCTTTTTTTCAAATAACTGCCCAATGCAGGACAAAAATCTAGCCCTAAGCTGCTTCCAAATAGCTGAAGGATCTAACTTTGGTAAATACCTAGGTTGCCCAATTTTTGGTACAAGACCTAAGAATAGTGACTTCCAGTTTATCCTTCTTAACTTCAGATCTAGATTAGCGGGCTGGAAGACCAATTTCTTAACTTTGGCAGAAAGGACCACCCTTATTAAATCCACGCTAAACAATCTACCAAATCATGTTATGCAATACATTAAAATTCCTTCATCTATTATCAAAAAGATGGAACAATATCAGAAAAAATTCTTATCGGGGACAACTTCTTCACAAAGGAACTTACACCTTTTGAAATTGGAAAAAATAACTAAGCATGTCAAGGAAGGTGGGTTGGGTATCCAAAGTCTCAAACACAAAAACACTGATTTATTGGCAGGGTTTGCATGGAGATCTTTCCACTCTCCTAACACATTATGGACCAAAGTTCTTATTAATAAATACTTGTACAAAAAGCCGTCTACATACTTCTCCGCTACATGGAGTAAGATCCTGAAAGGGTGAAACCATTGTCAGTCAGGCTTGCAGTGGAATATAGGAACAGGTGCCCATATTCAATTATGGACGGATAACTGGATTATAAGCGAAATAACATCCAGGTCCCTCATCAATGGCCCACTAACAAGAGAAACGCAAAATAGTAAATTAAATAAAATCTACAATGCAGATGGCTGGACCTGGGCATTAATTCCTTTCGACTTACCAAACAACATAAAAGATATAATTAATACCCAATATATCTTCTGCTACAGCAATAAGCCTGATACAATCTATTGGGGCTTAACTAGTAACGCAAAATTCAAGGTAAAATCTATGTACGAAAGCCTTAGTCAGAAACTTACCGAAAATCATGCCCTTCATTATGACTTCAAATGGATTTGGGATTTACCAATCCACCCAAAAATAAAATATTTCATTTGGTTACTTAGCCACAATAGATTACCTACGTTACAACATCTCCAGACACGCAAGATAATTTCAAATAGTACGTGCACCATTTGTCTTCAAGGTGAGGAATCTAGTCATCACATCTTTTTGGATTGTTACAAGGCAAAAATATACTGGCAAAATATAGGATTAAATATTTTTATAACACTACTCCTGAACTCAACCAATCCTAAAACTTGGCTAGAAACTCTCATATACTGCCCACATACTCAATTCCCTAACAAAGTCAATACCAGAACTTTTCTTGCACTAAGTCTTTGGAACATTTGGAATACTAGAAATAAGAATCTATATGAAAATACTAATAGTTTTCCTAGCCTAAATACAACTGTTAAACTAGCCACGGAATACAGCTATTTAGCAAACCCCATAAATCCACCCAAATTACGAACTACAATCCCTTTAAAATGGATACCTCCGAAACCTAATATATACAAGCTTAATACTGATGAAGCTAGTAATGGCTTCCCTACAAATTGAATAGGAGATATAATCAGAAACAATAATAGTGATTGGATAAAAGGTTTCATAGGCAACTTACCTAAACAATCTGTCTTGGCAACAGAACTATATGCCCTTCCCCAGGGCCTTATTCTAGCTAAAGTAAATGACCTCATTCCAATCCAAGTAGAACTGGATGCCATATTAACAACTGCCCCTTTGATAATCTCGTATATGACTGCAGGCACCTACTCAAGAAGCTACATAATCCGCTAGTTAGCCATGCATACAGAGAACAGAATAGATTAGCTGATAATCTAGCAAGTGCAGGGAGTTATTTGGAAGGAAGCTTTCAGCTGGAAGTCTTTGATCATCCATCACCTTTTGCAGTACAAACTTGGACAGAAGACAAACATGGTCTATCCTTTTTGCGTGCAGTACCACAGCCGTGTCCAATGGAAAATGTCTCCTTTAAAGAAGCTATAGCTAGTAGACATGTTAGTTCGACTAGTAATAGTATTATTATATCTAGTAGTAGTAGTAACAGGGTGCAACCTGTGCACCACCTTTCTCTGTATGTAGCACCTTAATATATATACACTCTACCATTTTCTAACAAAAAAAAAAAGGAGTTCAATTGTACACATGAGTAATTTAGGAATTGGTGTTATTTTTCAAGGGTATCTCGGTATTTGGGTTTCAATTGCAGCCCTCTCATTTTCGTCTTCCAGGCGACACGTGTTTAGCTGTGTCATTTGTCTTGGACAACTGGCTATTACTTCTATTTTCACTTCTATTTCTCACTAGTAAAAGATGGCCCATGCTCATCATGGGCCCAAGTTATTTTACATGCCAAACATTTTTTTTATATATTTTTATTTATTTTGTCTTTGTGTTAAATAGTTAATTTAATAAAAGAACATTATGTGTGCCCGTTGTCCATGTGATATTAGAGTGCGCAATAAGTTGATTGTTCAATATGAGCTTCTTCTTTTTTTCTTATTGTTTCTTTTTCTCTGCCTGTCTTTTTTTATATCGTAGATTCATTTAGCGATTATTCATGACTTGTGCGATCGCAATTTGGTGGTCGTCTAGTATAAATATCTTTTAATATTTAAAAAGATGCCTTAAGGTTCAGATGTTCTATGAAATAATACAATACATTTCATTGGATGTCCTCCTTATAGCATTCGTTAGAACTTGCTCCCCTCCTTAATCCCCCCTCTTCTCTTTCTTATTTGTGATTGATTTGAATTGGCTAAAACTGAAAAAGCATCATTACTGAGTTCTGTTGGATTGATTGTTGAAGAGAATTTAGTCTATTGGTGTTAGTTTATCAGATATGAAATTTGACGTTATTTGGACCTATTTTGAAGGAAAAAAATTTCGTCAAAATTTTCAAAAACTCATGATGATCTATCGGGATATGTGAACTATTTATTTTGTATCAAAATATATGAATTATTTATTTTGAAATTATGCATAAGGATTTGTAGGTTGTAACAAGTCAATCCATTAGAAAACTAGTGATCTTGCTTGATACGGTAGGATTGAACTTCATCGCAATTTGATAAATATTGAAGAATTGACACTTTAAAGTTTCCTGTGCCTATAGACAAAATGCAAAAGAATTAGTAACAAAGAGGTTTATTTGTCTTAATAAAATGTTCCTACCCGACAAAGTAAAAGTGGCTACCATGATACTAAAAATAGTCACCTTACTGGACAATGTTATAATTATAATAAATAAAACAGATTGTAATTATGCTAATCCATGTGTACTGGAAAATTGAAAAATTTGTAGACAAATACGAAATTCATATTAGTACGTTAGGAATTCTTCTATCAAACTTTGATATCTTCAAAGTAGGACTTACATAAAAGATTTTTTAAGCTTTTCGACTTCTTCTCTTTAGCGAAAAACTATTAGTTAAATTGGTTGTCTATATATTTACTTAATAAGAGGTTTACATATAAATTTTAGAGTAACATTGAATTTAAGAGTTTAAGTTCTGTGTGCTAGTAATGTACTAAAACATTTATATAGTCACTTAACTTAAAAGAAATTACATATAACTCTATTTAATAAATAATACTCTAGGTAAACAATTAAAATAGATTAAATTACACTCATGATGTAAACAATTTATTACTCTATTATTGCATGTAATTTAAATCGAAACGCCAAAAATTAAAGTATGATTTCAGGTTTAGAAATCAACGTGCAAGGCTCATGGTGTGAGTTTAGTGAGGACCCATCAATATCGTTGGTAAAGTTAATGTTCGAGTAATTTTTTTTCATATACCTTTATTTTCCTTTTTTTTAATGAGTTTTCATTTCCGCTGCTTTATAGTATGATTTTTAATAAACTATATTAGGGTAAACTATATAAGGGTAGTCATACAGGAGAAGTTAATGGCTTTAAACTAATTTTGTTATTGAGAAGGCTATTTGAAACTTTGTTAGAAAGATAACAAGTAGAGTGTTGTTGTATTTGAAATTTCAAAAGGATCCCACCGTGATAATGGCAATTTCAAAATTGATGCAAAGCAATTTACCAAATAAGGCTCAGACTACGTAGTATTTACGGAAAACTACGGAAGAAACATTAAGTAATAAGGAGATAAAAGTGAGGCCAGAACAAATCTCTGTAAAAGCTATTTTTACAAAGTAGGCGGAACCTGACATCTCATCCATTTAACAGAGACTGCGGAGGACAAATAGTTAAAGCAGAAGTACAGCTAATGACTAAATTAACCTCGCAATGGCTAGGCAGACATGTTGACTATGAGCTGCCTGGTTATTCCCATTTATAGTATAGGAATAGATATACGCCACTTTTTATTCCGTACGTCTCCCTCACCTTTCTTTTTTTGGGAACTTTTGCAATTTCCTTCCGTTTCATGGTTTGGTGCATTTGCACGGAGATTTTGTTTTCACTGTAATGAGTCTTTGCTTTCTATAGATAATTAAACCCTTCAAAAATACGTTAAAAAGCTTTGTCTTTGACAATGAAGGATCAGAAGATCCATTGATTTGTCAAGGGTAAGTAATGACATCTTACATATATTAGAGGATGTTGGGAGAAATTTTTTTTATTCAGTCCAGGAATAATATCCACGATAAATAACAATAATATAAAAGAGTAACAAAGACATCAAGTTTTTTAACGGGGTAAAATACAATACTCGAGCGAAGTAATATTACCACTATATATATTACAACTTAGTAGTGCCAAGAGACTACTACAACTTCGAAAGAAATAACACTCTTTATTTTAAATATCTTACTACAATATTACTCACACTCACTATTTATCTCACAAACTGCAATCCGTGGATTACTCTCTCTAGCTTCAGTTGCTTCTCTCACTTTTGGTGTGTTTGATCTGAGAAGCAAATGCTTCTATTTATAGGAAGAGAGCCGTCCTTTTCAACAATTCAAATGCATTGGTTTTTCAATTTGCAAATGGCCAATTTGTTCTGGCTCGTTGCAACTTGTTGCTATTGCAACTTGTTGCCATCTTTGTTTAACCAAAGAACTGGATTCTTAGTCAAAGTTATTTTAAGAAGTACTCAAGCTTCTGATAACCAAGAAAATTAACTAAAAAGTATAGTAGAAATAAGACTTGCAAAATAGGAAAGAAATAAGAGCATAGGAAAGTAAATATATTTTAGTCGTGGTTCGAGCGTGTCCATACAACGAGATTTTACTCCCTTTTATAGGGAATTTCTTAATATAACATCTACTCTTATTAATGATTGAGCATTAATGATTAATAATACCATCAATGTAACGTTACAATAGGTAATCGTAACTGTTACGTGAAGATTCTGTAATGTTTTGGCTCATTGATTGAAGATCTTTGAATCTGCCCTTTATTCTGCCCTGGTTCATTCTGACCGTGTCTCTTCAATTCTTCAATTAGACTAGAGCTCCCGCTTCTAATTGTCTCGTGGGTGTATTATTCCATACCTCTTTGTCCCGTACCTCTTTCTAAACTCTTATCCAACTATCGTGTTTCCATTGCTCCACGTAGATTGCTTTGTCATCAGAAATATTACACGTGTGAAGTCTATTTTTTACCAATACAATCTTGTCTTTCTTTTACTTCTTTTATTTTCTTTTTATTTAAGTGGATCCTACAAATCTCTTCCTTAATTTTGATTTTTCTTTATCATCCCAAGCATTGATCTCAACTCTGAACATCTTCAAATTTGAGAGACTTGGTAAAAATATCTGCAACTTGATTATGAGATTTCACATACTTGAGCTCGACTTCCTTCTTGGCAATGCATTCTTTGATGAAGTGATGCCTTGTATTAACATGCTTGCTTCGATCATGATACACTGGATTATTCGCGAGTGTTTGTGCGGATTTGTTGTCAATACAAATCTCTGTAGCTTTAATTTGTGGTAAATTGAGCTCCTTCAACATTCTTCTCAGCCAAATAGCATGACATGTACATGATGTTGCTGCTATATTTTTAGCTTCACAAGTCGAGAGAGTAACAATTGATTGTTTCTTTAAACTCCAAGAAATAACATAATCACCCAAGAAAAATACAAAACCAGTTGTACTTTTTCTATCATTAATATCTCCTGAATAATCAATCACAAAATCCCATAAGGTTGAATTCATTAGAGAAGAATAAAATAACCCAAAGTCAATCATACCATTTAGGTAACGAAGAATTCTTCTAGCGACCTTCAAGTGAGTGGAGCTAGGAGCTTCCATGAAGAGACTTACTACTCTAACTACAAAGAGTATATCTGGCCTGGTACAAGTCAAGTACCTCAAACTTCCCACAAGACTTTCAAAAAATGTGGGATCTACTTTTTCTCCTTCATCAAACTTGGACAATTTTTTCCCACTCTCCATCGGTGTGTTCGCGGGGTTACAATCAAGCATGTTAAACTTCTTCAATATCTCTTTTATATAGCTTTCTTGAGAGATAAAAATTCCATCCTCCATCTGCTTCACTTCTAGGCCCAGGTAGTATGACATGAGCCCTACGTCTGTCATCTCGAACTTACGGGACATATCTTTCTTAAAAGCTTTAAACAAACTTGGGATATTACCCGTGAAAATAAGATCATCAACATAAAGACAAATAAGTAAGATATTTCCATTAGTATGAACTTTAAGGTAAAGAGCATATTCATGGAGACAACGAGTAAACCCATTATCTTAAAAATACTTGTCGATGCAACTATTCCATGCTCGTGGGGCTTTCTTTAATCCATATAAAGCTTTCTTCAACCGCAACACTTTATCTTCATGGTGTTTGACCATAAATCCAAATGGTTTTTAAACATAGACTTCTTCTTCAAGATAGCCATTCAAAAAGGCTGACTTGATGTCTAGTTGATGGATCTTCCACTTTATTTGCACCGCCAAAGAGATGAGCAAACAAATCCTCTCCATGCGGGCAACATGTGCATAGACTTCTTCATAGTCAATTTCTTGCCTTTGCTTGTATCCTTTAGCCACAAGTCGTGTCTTGTATCTCTCCACATCTCCATTAACATTCTTCTTTGTCTTGTATACCCATTTCACTCCAATTGCTCGATGACCCTTTGGAAGAGTTGTTAACTCCTAATTGTTGTTCTTCTCTATTGAATCGGTCTGCTCATTCATAGCTTGTCTCCACCTTTTGTTTGTAACAACTTCATCAAAGTTTATTGCTTCACTGTCAGCAAAGAGACAACATAAAAAATCAAAGTTAGTAACTTCTTTTATGTCCTCATAGAGCTCCTGAATACTCCTTGTCCTTTGCGACTGTTTAGTTAGTAACTTTCTTGAGAAGAGGGAGATGCAACATTCTTGAGAAGAGGGAGATGCAACATTGGTTGGAGAAGGAGGTGGAGTTGTATCCTGCACAAGTTTCACAGTCTCTGGTTCATCTTCATCACCAAAGTATGGAAGAAAATCATATGAAGTTTCTTCATTAGCTTCCCAGTTCCATGCCAATTTTTCATCAAATTCAACATCGCGACTTACCACCACCTTGCCACTACTTGGATTGTATAACTTGTAGCCTTTTGAGCTCGTATCATAGCCAACAAACACATGCCTGACACTTCTATCGTCAAGCTTTGCTCTCCTTTGATGTGGCACATGAGCATAGGCTATGCTCCCAAAGATTCTCAAGTGCTTGACACTTGAATTTCTTCCACTCTATGCTTCTTGAGGGGTTTGATCTCTAACATTTTGTTGGAGACTTGTTGTTCAAATAAACTTCACAAGAAAAATCTTCTGCCCAAAATTCCTTGGGCATACTTTTAGCTTTCAACATACATCTAGCCATATTAAGAATCATTCGATTCTTTTTCTATGCAACTCCATTTTGTTGGGATGAATAAGGTACCGTTAGAGGGTGAAGAATTCATGAGATTGACAGAAGTCATTAAATTCTTTTGAAGTTAATTTACCTCCTTTATCGGACCTTAAAGCATAAATTTCATAGCCAATTTCTTTCTCCACAAGTACTTTGAAATTTGTAAAAACAGCAAACTCTTCAAATTTTTTATTCAAGAAATAAACCCAAGTCTTTCTCCTAAAGTTATCAATGAAAAGCAGAAAGTATTTACTTTTACCCAAAGAAGGTGGATTGATTGGTCCACACACATCAATGTGAACAAGCTGGAGCGGCTTGGTTGATCTTGACATGGCCTCCTTTGGAAAACTCCTCCTTGCATATTTTCCAAGAAGACAAGCTTCACACAATTGATTGAGATGGTTGATTGATGGTATCCCATGCACCATGTTCATTTCTCCCATTGATTTGAGTGCTTTAAAATTCAAGTGCAAAAATCGCAAGTGCGAACACCATGATTCATCTTACATATTAGCCTTCAAACACTTTGCATCAATTGTTTTAAGATTAAGAGAAAATAATCTATTCTTTGCTATATGCACTTTAGCAATTAGAATTCCACTTGAATCTCTAATCCAAAGATGCATATTTTTCATGTGGATGTCATATTCCTTTTCAAGGAGCTGGCCCAAACTCAAAATATTACTTTTTAATTTTGGCACATAAAAAACATCTTGAATTAGCTTGTGACTACCATCTTTATAGGAGATCAGAATCGTACATATCCCTTTGATTTGAATCTTTGAGGTATCTCCAAAGGAAACATTACCTTTCATCGTTTTATTGATCTCCACAAATGTCTCTTTGCATTCACACATATGATTGCTTGCTCCATTGTCCAAACACCACGAACTACAACTATCCATGTCTTCTTCCTTGAGTGTCAACAATAATGTTGACTCATCTTCTTATTTCTTGTCTTCAACAAGGTTAGTCTTTTCTTCAACATTGCTATGACATTCCCAAGAGTAATGGCCAAATTTATGACAATTATAACACTCAATTTTTGATTTGTCATACCTTTGTCCATTATTTTCTTGGTAGTAGCCATGTCCTCTTCTACCTCTTTATCCACGAGCACGACCTATGAATGTTTGGTGGATTTTAACTTAATTGTTGAATTTGTTACCATTACTTCTTCCTCTTCCCATGACCATCACAGCCTCGTCCTCTTCTGTTCCCTCGATAGCTTTTTTCACTTCCATAATCCTTAAAGGATGCCTGAGTTTTAAGAAGTTGCTCCACTAACACTACTTGCCTTTCGTGCTCTGTAGTCTATTAGATGCATACAGTTTGTCATCCAATTACAATGTTCTCCAATATAGATGATTGTCTGCATTCTGCTATATTGCTTTTTTGGTTTTGCAGGGAAAGAAAGCTGGTCAATTCAGTCGCTAGCTACGACATGTTTATTGCTTCCAAGATGGAAGATATGGATGTTCCTTTTACTGTTGATTTGTAGGTTACTTAAATTTATCAACAGGTGATATGCTTTCTCTATTTGTAATAGTTGATTCTATATGATAAAGATACTTGTGTTTTAGCTTTAAATGGGTGTATTTTGTTGTTATAGTGACATTAGTACCTTGCTCTTCTGTTAATTTCTTTTGTGGTTACATTTTTGCTACACAAAAGGACAAAACAAATGATAATTTTGGGTACTACATGAGCTTGCGCATCTTCAACGGTGGAGGCAGAAAAGGCATCGTTTAGATGCTCTAGAGCTTTATGTTCTGTTGACAATGAATTGACAGAAGCAGAAGCATGGAAAAATTGGACTTTTTCTCAATGGATTTTGTGTTGGTATTTTATGGTTGTTCAATGTATGGCCAAGAATGACTACAATTTCAAGAAGAAGATGTCATTTCATTTTGTGCTCCAGCATTCTTGCTTTGTCGAGTTAGCAACGAGTAAGTTTTTCTTCTTTTGTTTTTACTGGTATTGGTTGGTTGTTGCACCTAAGAGCCTTTTTTGACTGGCTATACACATGTAAAAATAAATAGCTTCTCATTATAGCATGTCACGAAAGTGAGAATGAAATTGAAAAAAGATAACAGTGTTTACCTCAAAAATTAGTGTTAATAATTATATCTGATTTATGGTTCTAAAAATATGTGATTTATTTCAATACTAGTAAATAAGTAAGAAATATTAAGCTTAAGTAAGGAGAATATGATAACCAAACCAGTATTACCCAAGGAATTGGGACCTCGAGCTGACAGCCTCGGGGGTCTCGAGGTTGGTTAATAATAATAAAGTTTGAACGATAAATGAAGAACAATAAAGCTAATGAATAATGTTGAGCACGGTAAACGAGAAAACATAGTAGAATGTTATTGCAGTGAATGGTCATCTTTACAAATGATTGGAGTCCCCTTTACATAGGAGGAGGTAAATACATTTCTATTTACAGTAAAAAAATACTATTGGTACAACTGTATAACCGCCTAGTACGGATTTGTACGAACCAATCTCGGGGTTTTCGCCTTGACCTATATGCACTTGAGAAATTCCCGTTGTTTCTTGACTGCCATCGATTTTGCACTGCTTTGAGGTAGGCCGTGTTGAACCTTCGATGCGCTCTCTCGAGGTATGCCTTTTGAGGCTGGACTCGAACTTTACTTGGAGCCTTCCGAGCTCGGGCTCGGAACGCAACGGAGACTTCGAAATTAGACTCCTCCAATTTTGACCGTATACAGATAGTCCCCGTGTTTCTTAGAATGAAATGATAAGAAACGAACTTGAATTCCCGAAGTCCTAGGCGATGATATCATTCCTGTGACGTAGGCGTTGAAATGACTTAAGCATCACGTCGGTTCTCTTCCCCAAAATCATTGAGTGCGTCAGAGCCGGTCGGCCATAAGTATCAATGAACCATCGTCGCCTTCCTCTATATATACTCGATTTCGTTTCTTATTAGGAACTTTACCATTTGCAACACCTACTCTCCTCTCTAAGCTTCCCTTTCTCCACTAACTCTTACGTCGTATTAACTCAGAACCTTGCTGGTGTATTCATTTTTTCCTTCTTTTCCTAAAGAAACTATGTCCAAAACTTCTAAATCCGTCCCTCAAAAAGAAAGAACCTCCACTTCTACTTCCCGTCCGGCCGGTGGTAAACCGCCATCGCTTAATGAGATCGTACCAAGAAATTTTTCTTTGAAGAAGTACTTTACAATAGAGAATCCTCCCGATGTCCCCGAATGTCGAGAACATGCATAGAGGTACATAAGATCAATCGACGAAAGACACCTCGAAGCTGGAAGGAGAGAATGTAAATGGAGGGAAGGAGGTCGTTCTGCAAATACCTTCTCGAGATGAGGATATTACGACCTATGTAGAGGGGTTCCTGAGCGTGTATACATACCCCTTTACCCCCCGACCCGCTCGTGCTCAAATTCTGCCAAAAGTATCAAGTTACACTGGGCCAGATTCATTCGTCCTTCTGGCGTATCATATTAATGATGAGGTTCTTCGCTGAAAAGGCCGGGATCGGGTTCACCCTCGGCCACCTCATCCGATTGTATCGGCCTCAACATTTCCGAAGTTTAATCAAACTCCATGCCGATCTACCAAGTCCTGCGCCAGTAACGACGAAGTTAGGGATCGAGGTTGGATGAGCCGGTTCATCCGGGTCAGGTCTGTTGACATTATTCCCAAGGAGTTCCTAACGTTCCCCGAGAAATGGAACTTTGAACGTGAGTAAAATACTTTCACTACTAAAAAATGGTTCTATTGGAACAGTTATTTAGTAACGGTTATAGAACTATTACAATAGATTACTTTTTGGGACGGTTTTACTCGTTCCAATAGAGTGAAAAGTCTTTTAGTACACTTCTGAAGCAAAACCGTTCCAATAGAATAGTAACTGTCACCATAAATGAAGCTATGAGGACGGTTTAATAAGGCGATACAATAGGGATATTTATAGGAACGGTTATCTGAAATAAAATATTTTTGGGACGGTTTATTTTTTCCTCCCTGATTTCCCTCCTACATTTTTATTAAAAAAAAGTGAAAAAGAAAAAATGACCCCACAAAAAATAAACTATACTGTAGGGGTTACTAATTAAGTGTTAAAACATAAAACAACGTTCAATCTCTCTACAATCCTAGACAAATCCGCCTAAGGCTGTCCTCTCTCTACGCCATCGACAAATAGTTTTGGTTACTCCGCCATCGACGAACTGATTGCTTACTCCGACGAAGGAATTCCGACGAAGGACAACCATTTCGGCTAATATAAGGTAATCTCAGATGTAGATTATCGGTATTTTTTCGTGTTCGTGGTTGTTCGCTTTCAGTATTGTTTCGTCGGAAAGTTGTTTCGCCGGAAAATTGATTCGCCGCTTATTCTGCTTTCTTTCTCTGGTAAGATTTCATCTAAACCCATTAATTTACTCTGTCCTTTGTTTGTATTAAATGATTTCTAGTTTTTGGTTTCATCTAAACCCGCAAATTTTTTGATTTCTAGTTTGTAAAACTGTAATTATCTAGTTAGTTGGAAAAACAAGTTAAACTTTGTTTAGGGTTTTTTGAGGTATTTTCAGTTGGAATTTTCGATCTGACTAATGGGAAGGATTTGAGCACCAAAATACATGGTCTGTCATTTTATACTATCGGCAGACTATATGAGCATGGTGTTACATTAAGGGATTTCTTATTATTTGTTGCTACTTGACTCTTCGTGTTATCGATCACATTTTTTCTATTAGTTTTATGTGTTGTTACTGTCTGCCTGTTGCATTTGCCTAATTTCCATGAACTTCCAAAATCAGAACCAGAACTAGGAAGGTTTCTTTGCTGTGATTTCCATTAGCACCATAACCTATCAAAATATTGGTTTCTTATTGGCCGCTAAGAGCGATGTCTCAGAGAAAAACAGCCTTTGCCTCTCTGCAAATTAACATAGCTCCTAGTGTTCCTCTTTAGTATGCACTTGTCACTGCTCTGTTCAATACAGGGGCCAATATACGTACATTATAGGCAAGGAAGTATGGGTGTACACACTGTATTAAGTTCCAAAATTTCTTGGTACTAAGTTTGCATTTAATGTGACAAGTAGTGGGTGCTGGAATCTTTAATACATGGGCCAATAAAACCAAATGATTCGGAAAGCAACTTTAATTCTTTTGTTCTTGCATATGACCTTTATTTTCACTTTTTCCTTTGGCTTTTCCTTGTCTTGCAATCTGAAACCATTACTTAGAAACCATCATATATGCATCTTGGAATTCTCCTATTGTCATTCTACTATTGTCATTTATATAATACCTAATAAATCTATTTTTATTTGTATTCTTCATCAGATTTGATAGACATTTGTCAAGAAAGACCTTCAAAGCCCAAAAGAAAGACAAGCACGACATACACAAAACCTGGAACAATGGCATCTTTGGTAAACCAAATAAGGACTTCGTTTAGCCAAAAATATGTTGTTCCCGCTAGAAAATCAAACAAAGAGCGGCCGAGTAAACTCTGCAATTTCCTATTATTATAGTTCTGAATAAACACAATCTAGTATATGACAAGTAAAGAACCAAAATTTTCATGAAAAGGAAATCTCAGTGTATAGTACAAAACACAACTCCCTTTTATTCGAAGAGATTAATTGCTAAACTTTCATGTGAAATCTCAGTAATAGTCCAAAGTTTTAACCCAAAGGAACAAAAATAAGTAATCACTCTTATGTGAAAACTTGCTTATGACACAAAGTTGTATGTGGAATGAGGCCCTTGCATAGTCTTAGTCTTAGTCTTTGTTGGGGTTCTACTATGATCTTCATGTTGAGTTGCTGCTACTGTTTTTCTTTGCATGCAACGACAATCTATCTCCTCGTTGTTGCTGTTTTTTCTTTGTTTCAATGTTCTTTCATTTCCCTTATATTGTGTTTAATATATAATTCTCAAGTCCTACTTGTAAGTTGTTGTTTGATGTTTCTTTCTGTTTGCAGAGAATGTCTAAAACTAACATTGAGAATCGGAAAAAGTTGAAGAATCCTCATACTGCTGGAAAAAAGAAGTTTTGCTTTAATTCTCTCTAAGTTGGTGGGTAACTAGCAAATCATGGAATTTTTTTTCTTCAGTTTGAGCTTTTGTTTTGTTCACGGCATATCAGTAGGAATGCTAATTTCCTTTCATGTAACTAGGAAAACGACAAGGAAATTTTGGATCTTTTATCAGCAAAGGAAGTCTTTGTAGCTACAAGAAAAAGAAAAGCTGATCGATTATACAAGTCCTCGGATGAAGATACAACTAGTAAAATTGTGTGAATTATATTTAACTAATGTTATATCGAGATCAATTATTTAGTTCTATTTGTTTACTTTTTATTTACTTGAATTGTATATTTTTTTGAATTTGCTTTGTAGGCTGAAATGGAGGAAATTGAAGCACAACAAAACGAAAATGGAAATGAGTCCATAGAGGCATTTTCATCTGTTATGGGACCTGAACATTCCGGACGTCTGAGATTGTATGGACGGGGGTTACTAAAACTTCTTTGAGAGGGAAAGTAGGATGTTTTGAACCCGCTTCAAATACTTCAAATTCTATACAAAAACTGGAGGAGAAGATACTAAGAATGGAGGAAAAATTTGAGGAACAAAAGGCAACTATCCGTCAAGAAGTTGTTGCAGATGTCAGAAATTGATATTGATGCTAACATTATTCTAGCGGCATTGGGTGATAATTCATTGGGAGAAGCTTCATCTGCTCAACAAACAACATTGCAACCAATCCGTCGTCCATCTACTAGTACCAACAAAGAAGGCCAACTCATTCCAAGTATTAACTCATTGAAAATTTAATAATTTTTGTGAGATCTACTGTCTTAGGTTCTCTGCTTTCAAATCTCATGGCTTGTGGATAACAAGTAGTGACTGCTCCTTTTGTTGGATGATTTTTCTCCTTGCTTAATTCAATCTTAAACAATCCAAAGTTCATGATTTAATTCATTTGATGTCACTGGGAAACACTAGTTCTTCATTCTAGTGATCAGCTTTATACAATAGACACAGGAAAGAACAACGACCCTCCCCTGGACCCTTGTCCCATTTCCTATCTTTATGCTGAAAAACGTAGTGAGAGAACTATATGGATTCACAGGTCTTTCTTTGGTTCTGAAAAAAGTTACTCCTAGTACCAAAACATATAGACCTTTTTTCTTTCCATTTTTTTGACTCAACATGGGTTTTCTTGTAACTTCCACCTTGTATTTCAAGCTGCAAAACAATACAGAGAGAGAAAGAGTGCGTGTGTCTGTGTGAGAGAGATACATAAACAAAGTGGTAGTATTAGTAATGTAATGGTGTGGTCACTCTGGAGACAGAAGAACACCAACCCCAAATGATTTTCTCTGTAAATGCCTACTCACTGCTACTAAGTGTACTTCTACTACTGGAATTTTACTCTATCTTTACATAGACTCACAACTTCTTTGTTTCTTCTCTCTCTCTCTCTCTCTCTCTCCTCAGTCTTGTTTTCTCTCTCTAAGCCCAAGACCATGTCAGCACTATAGCAGCAACTAACTCTGCCTGGGGTGTGGGTACCTATTATTCGTCGGGTAATTTGTCCGCGTATTCCCAGACAATAGAAAAGAGTCTTTCTTTCTCCTCTCTCGAGTAGAATTTAAAGGGAATGTGATCCCCTCTATTGTAATGAAATAATTGAAGCTCATTTATTCTTTGAAGGAGAGCTTTAGCAAAACCCGCGCCGATTGCTACTAAGAACCTAACAGAACTTTTCAAAAAGTGGGTTAAAAAACTACTTGTGTAGGTCGGGGTTGAGAATTGGGGGACCGCGCCCTACCCCGTCGGCCTAAGCCTCGCTATGAGAACTTTGTAAATTCAACTTGACTTGTACCTGGAACAGAGAAAAAGGGTATCCAATTGAAATCCAGTTTTTTCTATTTTTCGCTTGGATGTGCTCGGAAGATGCTAAAGCCAGAGCGTGATGGAAAGAATTGATCAAGCAAAGAATCACAGTTCTCAGCTATCACATTCAGAACCATTTCGAACCTTATACAGAAGGTTTTTCCGTACCATCTCCTTCTACCTATACCGCAGTTGAAGCACCTAAAGGAGAATTTGGTGTCTTTCTGGTCAGTAATGGAAGCAATCGTCCCTACCGTCGTAAAATAAGAGCACCTGGCTTTGCCCACTCACAAGGACTGCTCGTTGGCAGAACGCCTTGATGCGTGCGTCTAGTTTGTTGGGGTGACACTCCGCTTCTTTATACTCTTTGGAGGCGAGAAACTCCCGTTCCCTTCTCCTTTCTTACTCTTCCGAGGATGGTTCAGGGGGAGCCGGTTCCGCCTCCGGCTGAGGAGGGAAATTTCAATCGATACGCGGTAGCTTCGACGAGCTGGGACGTGGAAGTGAAAACCCTAAACTTTAAACCCTACCCTTCTTTGCTACTCACTATCTAANTCCCATTTCTTGATAAAGAACCATTCTTTTTTCATAAATTGTTGAAATCGGAACTTGTTTCTTGTTTGTTGCAAAACAAATCTGCCTCCACCGAGGTTGCGACTGAAGTGACTGTTACTTGAGTAGGTTGAATAATTTAGTTGTGATGTAATAGTGTTCGAAGATGTCAAGGCAGATTGTTTCCCTAAAGATAACAGATTTGAAAGTTGTTTGATATGGTTTGGAGAGTTATTTGATATGGTTTGTCTGTTGCTGATTCTGGTTTGTTGTATGTTGTTAAATATCATTGTAACAGACGGGGAAGTTGAAAAATATTCTTGTGTGTAACATATGTTGTTTTGAGCAGGTTAAATTTTTTGGGATAGTCGTATTTACAAAGAAAACTCTGCCGAAAATTTTAAAATTTTAGAGAGTTAGAAATTTTTTGAGTTATCAAATTGGTCATTCAACACTTTGTTATTCAATTATCTTAAAATTTTCTTTGTTTAATTATTTTTGATCGAATTTTGTAGGTGCATCGATTGCGGATGATAGCAGTGAAGACCTTACTTGAGTTTTATTGATCGTTATTAGACTTTCAATCATCATGTTCATGGATATTTTAGTTTAGAACTTTTTGTATGCAAATTAAAACTCATCTATTTTTGACTTTTGAATTGTTGATCAAACAATGTATTCATATTTTATTTTTGTATATGTATAATGCGATTTAGATATTTTAATCTTATTTCATGGTTTCTATAAGTAATAGGGTATAAAATTTCATTGCATAAGAAAATATTTTTCATTTTGCTTCCACAAATATTAGATATTACGATAGTGAATTGTTGCGATAGACAATATAACGGTTCCAATAGATCTAGCAAATAGCAATAGCAGCCCTCTAATAACCGTTGCAATATGTTGCAATATCCGTTGCAATAGGATACAGATATTTGTTCCAATATATAACAAAATGTTACAATAAATCATGAAAACCGTTGCCATAGACTAAAAAATCGTTAATATAATTATAACACAACAGTTTATAACCGTTCCAATACACAGAAAACCGTTCCCATAGCCTGGTCAATGGTTGCAATTATAACCGTTACAATAGCCATATATGAAGACGATTTTGAAACCGTTACACATAACCGTTCTGGTTGGCCTATTGTAACACTGAATCTTAGAACGCGTCATAAACCGTCCCATTAGCCCTATAGGGACGGTTGTAGTATCTATAGGCACGGTTTTGAAAGGGTTGCCATAGGCTTAATTTCTAGTAGTGTTTGCTCTATTTCTTTTTCATAATTTTTGCTGAACTTCACATAATTGTTCCTTTTCTATTTCTACAGCGGTCCCATGGATGCCTAATGCGGTCCTCGACCTCGAGGACTAGACTCGCAAATTGGATGCTACTTCAACATACGACAAATACAAGTGGACGGATTTGTCAAAAGGCAAATGGGAAGCGAAACATCACCGTATGTGTTATAATATTTCTTTCCTTAATAATAGAGATACCCTTCTTGATGTAACCTAACTCCATTGTAGCAGGTATTGGAAGTTTCTCCGAGATGAGGTCGCCCCCTTTCGGGGAGGAAGAGGGATCCTCAGCTCCAGAGCCAAAAAAGGATAACAATAGAAAAAGGTCCTCAAGGAACGAGGTCACCCAAAGCGAAGCAAAGACATCTCGGGGACGCAAGAAGAATGTTGCCGTAGAGGATTTTGACTTCGTCTGCCGGTCTATGGGTGACGATGATGACGAGGTGGAGGGTTCGACGTTGATGACTCGAACCAGAAAGTCTTCCGAGGCTATTAAGCCTGCTGGAATCGAATCCTCTAGCCTCGAAAGAGGAACTTCACGAGAAACAGGGGATGGGGGTCCCGTATCACCCGAGGTGGTGATTGTTTCCCACCCTTAGGGAAATACTGTGGAAGGGGGCGAGCTTCGAAGCTCTTCTGCCCGAACAGAGCGCCTCAGGTGATCTCCCTGAGGCCGTGGCAGTAGGTCACTCCCCGTCGTTTCTAACTTTCTTCGAAGATACCATTAGGGACACTCGCGACCTAAAGACACCCGATTTAGGCGGAGTCCTCGGTGAAGACGACCCCTTCCAAGGTTGCTTTACTAGGGTCGATGAGGTTGAACCAGCGGATGCAGATTCAAACTTCGGGGAGGCTCGACGCCTTTATTCAATTTTAGGTCTTTAATAGCACTATGTTTCTTCCCACGCCATACTTATTCTTCTTCTGTCTAGCCGATCTTTTCTTTTTTAGGCCTTTGACAAATTTAAGAATGAATTGCACCACTGTGAGGCCAAACTACGTGGATCCTCGAATGAGGAGAAATCCCTCAGGCTTCTTTGTGGCAAGAAGGAAAAAGAATTGAGGTATCTTCGATCGGAATTGACCAGAGCTCGTGAATACGAGGACAAGCTAGAGAAGTAGGTAACCCTTGTTATGGACTCCCTCTCCCGTCTTCGGAGGCTAACACTTCGATGTCTCAGTTTAACCAAAAGGTGGAGATGCTGGAGCGCCTTCGGGGTGAGGTCGACCAAGTCAAATCTGAGTGCAATGAATGGAAGGCACAGATGGGCATCCTTGCTGCGGCTAAAAAAGATGCATTGGCAAAGGTATTCGCACTTGAAATTCAACTTCAGAATGCTCAAAAGAGCAATTTGGTTTAGGCTAGCAGGATAACCGAGCTCGAGGCTGGTCTCACGAAGGCGAAGGTCGAAGTTGAGGAAGCCCGTACTGAAGCCAAATAAATACAAGCCAAGGCCGACAAGACGGTGGCTATATATTTAAAGGATGTTGCTGATGCTCATATGGAATTGAGAGGGGCCTCTGACCGGGAGAGAAGAAGAAATGATTACGTCCGCTACCGATCCCGGAGGGAAACCCTAGAGAATATCCATGCTAAGGGCTTTGATCTCTCCGATGAGATAGAGCAAGCTAAGGCAGACGAAACCGATGCCAAGTTCGTCCTTTCCTCCGACGATGAAGCTGGTGTTGAAGATGATGAAGAGGAGGCTTCCGGGGAACAGGCTAGCCCCGAGGGGTTTGACGGAGACAAAGTCCCCGAGGGAGAAAATACTTCCTAAGATCAGACTGCCAAAGTTCAAGCTTCCGAGGGTGTAGTAGTCCCCGTGGGTGCTGCCTCCGAGCAGGAGACCCCAACAATAGATTAGGCCTCATCTACTTTCTTTGTAAGGACTCCATGTGGGAGTTTTGTAAACATGTTTTTGTACCCACATCATAAATATAAAAAATCTTTTGTTCCATCTTTGTGTTAATTTCCATCTTGCCTTTACCTTTGAGATTTGTTGTTGTTGACGATCAGTTCGATATATTGGACTTAGAATATAAAACCCTTAGGTTTTTGTGCTCTGATCGATGATTGATAGTAGATGACCACTTATGGTCTGATCTTCGAGTTAAGCTTTGGCTCGAGGCTTTCGAGTCCGAACTAGGTAAGGTCTCGAGCATGGTGTGCTTCGGCTTTTAAGTTCTTTAGATATCTGCCCTTAGGCTTTAAAACATCGGCCCGCAGGCTCTTTTTAGGTTGGCCCTTAGGCTATTTATATTGGCCCTTAGTCTCTCTAGGTTGGCCCTTAGGCTCTTACATGTCAGCCCTTAGGCTCTTACAGATCAGCCCTTAGGCTCTTTTTAGATTGGGTCAATTCAACCTCAAAATGGCTACAATTTTCCCCCTTTGTAGCTAAAGACTTGTAAAAAAATTTGTTATGCCTTGGCATGTTTTTATATTAGTTCGACTTTCCTACGGTTTGATTGTTTGGAACCTCGTTTGTAAGTCGATGTGCAATGATAGTTGAATAACCCTTCTCTAAGGATGACGTTTTCGAAGCCTTCACATTGTTTGGGGCTGATTTTATCGAAGCCTCTTTGCTTATGCCGAGGGTAGCCTGATTTAACCGATTTTTCGAAGTATTTGAAGGCCTTTTGTTTTATGGCGGAAGTCAGACGTCTCCGAGCTGCATTATTTCGGCCGTAGCCTTTTCATATGACCTTAGTCTTTTTTATGGCCGTAGCCTTTAGTCCCCGAGTGAGATGGCCTGGTCCTTGATATCGAGAGGATGCCTTTTTATGGTCTTATAAATTCGTGTATGCCTCATAGAGGTCTTATAAGTTCGAGTTTGCCTCATAAAGGTCTTATAAGTTCGAGTTTGCCTCATAAAGGTCTTATAAGTTTGAGTTTACCTTATTGAGGTCTTATAGGCTCGAGTTTTTGATGGCTCGATATGTCGACTGTCGATGACAGTCCCCGAGTATTCGAGTATGTTTGGCCTTTGAGCTATTAAATGTGAAAATAGTAGACTTCTTTGAGGCACAAAGTGCTTTGATATAATAAGAATGCTTCTTTGAGTAATTGATACATGCGTACATGTTTTTTCTATCGGGGGCTCGACTATTCTATATGGATACAGTTCATTTGACCGTTTGGCCCATTACAACATTCTTATATCGAGGTCTTCCTTGGCATGACTTGTTTTCCCCGAAAATGTAACCTCTAAGGGTGATGGCCCCAGTATTCGAGGTTGATAGAAAAGAAGCCTTAAATACTTGTTGAGTTTTCCTTAGGTAGCATATAGGTGTTGCCACGTTAATAACCTTGCCGGCCCATTTGGGATAAAACTCGATCCAAGGGAAAAAGAGTGCAACGCATGCTTTAAAACCCAAGGTCTTCGAGTTGAAGGGTGCTTTAATATCTCCAATCGAACACCTGTAAAGAGTT
This sequence comes from Nicotiana undulata, assembly GCA_005239495.1. NCBI lineage: Eukaryota > Viridiplantae > Streptophyta > Magnoliopsida > Solanales > Solanaceae > Nicotiana > Nicotiana undulata. The sequence goes on from ML248212.1 coordinate 25,275, forward strand.
AGTGTAAAATATAAATGAAAAGGTGAGAAGGTCATACCTTAGCAATAATAGTGTTTGATCAATGATATGTTCCAATTGTTTGGTAGTTTATCGCCTTCCATCGTGCCGAGTGTATCGGATCCTTTGCCCATGACTCCGAGGAAACGGTACAGTTCCTCCCAGTTAGGGCCTAACTTCCTTTTATTTGGGTTTCGAGTATTGAGGGTGACTTTCCTTAGAACTAAGTCCCCGACTCAGAAGTGGTGGAGGTTCGTTCTTCTGTTGTAGTACGTTTTGATCCTTTGTTTTTTAGCGTCCATTCGAACTAATGCGGCCTCACGTTTTTCATCTAGTAGTTCAGGGGAGGCGTTCATGGACTCGTTGTTTGAGTCCTCGGTTGTATGTTGGAATCTGACGCTTGGTTCCCCGACCTCGACTTAGATCAATGACCAAAGAAAATGTGGTCTCCCCCGTGCTTGACCTCAAAGTTGTTCGATATGCCCATAGCACCTCGGGCATCGCTTTTCTCCATTTCTCCTTCGCATCATCTAACCTATTCTTTAAGTTTTGGATGATGATTTTGTTTGTGGACTCAGCTTGACCGTTTTCACTTGGGTGATAAGGCGTTGATAAGATCGTTTTGATTTTGTGATCCTCGAGGAATTTTGTCACTTTGCTGCCGATGATTTGCTTTCCATTGTCGCATGTTATCTCGAAGGGAATCTCGAATCGACATATGATGTGGTCCTATATGAAGTCGATGACTTCTTTTTCTTTTATCTTTTCGAAGGCCTGCGCTTCTACCCATTTTGAGAAGTAGTCAGTCATAAATAAGATAAATCTAGCTTTACCTGGCGCCGTTGGTAGGGGGGCGAAGATGTCCATCCCTATTTCATGAATGGCCACGGGGATAGGACTGAATGGAGTTGTTCTTCGGCTGGTGGATCATTGGTGCGAACCTTTGACATTTGTCACACTTTTGAACGAATGCTTTTGTGTATTTTTTCATGTTATCCCAGTAATAGCCTACCCTGATCACATTTCGAATCAAGGAGTCGGCATCAGAGTGGTTGCCATAGGTGCCTTCGTGGATTTCTCGTAGCACATAATCGGTGTCCTCCGGTCCCAAGCATACTTTCAGTAGTCCGTCGAAGGTCCTCCTATACAATGTTCCATTCTCGTCGAGTGAAAATTAGGCTATTTTGGATCGGAGGGCCCTCGATTCTTTTGGGTCCGAGGGGAGCTTCCCATGCTTCAAGTAGTCGATGTACTTGTTCCTCCAATCCCACGTTAGACTCGTTGAGTTAAGTTCTGCATGACCCTCTTCGATCACCCACTTTGATAAATGTACGACTGTTCCCGGGACTATGTCATCTTTTTCAACAGACGAACCCAAGTTTGCGAGTGCATCGACCTCGGTGTTCTATTCTCGAGGTACGTGGACCAGAGTCCACTATTTGAAGCGATGCAATGTCACTTGAAGCTTGTTTAAGTATCTTTGCATCCTATCTTCTCGGACCTCGAAGCTTCCATTTACTCGGTTAACCACCAAAATAGAGTCACATTTTGCCTCGATGACCTCTGTTCCTAGGCCTTTGGCTAGTTCGAGACCTGCAATTATGGCCTCATACTCGACCTCATTGTTAGTCAATTTCAAAGTTTTATAGATTGTCTAATAACACAGCCCGTAGGAGATTTTAAAACTATACCGAGCCGGACCCTTTCACATTCGAGGCACCGTCAGTGAAGAGGGTCAAAACCTCTGATGATGTGCCCGTTTTTAACAAGAGTTCTTTCTTTACTTCGGGCACGAGGGCAGGCGTAAAATCGGCCAGGACGTCTGCCAAAATTTGAGACTTGATAGCCGTTCTAGGTTGATACTCGATATCATACCCTCCGAGTATGATGGCCCATTTGGCCAATCGACCCGATAATTCGGGCTATGCAAAATGTTTTGAAGTTGATATGTAGTTAATACACATATAGGATGACATTGAAAATATGGTTTCAACTTCCTAGATGCACTTATTAATGCTAGGGCTAATTTTTCTAAATGCGGATACCTGGTTTCAGCATCTCCTAGGGTCCGACTTATATAATAGACAGGAAATTGTGTACCTTGCTCTTCTCGAACCAATACGCCACTTACCGCTACCTCGGACACGGCTAAATACAAATATAATATTTCATCCTCCTTTGGAGTATGATGTAAGGGTGGGCTCGAGAGATACTGCTTTAATTCCTCCAAGGCTTGTTGACACTCCGGAGTCCATGCGAAGTTGTTTTTCTTTTTGACTAGGGAGAAGAAATGATGGCTCCGATCTGAAGACATCGGGATAAACCGGCCTATGGAAGCTATTCTTCCGGTTAGCCGTTGTACGACTTTCACATTGCTTACGACGGTGATCTCCTCGATGGCTTTGATTTAATCGAGGTTGATCTCGATCCCCCTGTTCGACACCATGAAACCTAAGAACTTGCCCGAACCGACTCCGAAAGAACACTTCTCGGGGTTGAGTTTCATGTTGTACTTTCTTAAGATATCGATTGTTACCTGCAAATGGGTCAAATGGTCCTCTGCGCGCAGGGACTTAACTAGCACATCATCAATGTAAACTTCCATAGATTTGCCTATTTGATGTTCGAAAATATTATTAACTAGGTGTTGATATGTTGCTCCTGCATTTTTTAGCCCGAAGGACATTACATTATAGCAATATGTACCATACTTTGTGAAAAACAAAGTCTTTTCCTCAACCTCCGGGTTCATTTGAATTTGATTGTGCCCGGAGTAGGCATCGAGAAAAGTAAGGATCTCGTTCCCAGCCGTGGAATCGATTAGACGGTCGATGTTAGGCAGTGGGAACAAATCTTTAGGGCATGCTTTGTTCAAGTCCATGTAATCTACACACATTCTAAGTTTATTTCCCTTTTTAGGGACTATCACTACGTTAGCTAGCCATTCAGGATACTTTACTTCCCTAATGGACCCTGTTTTGAGAAGTTTGGTTACCTTATCTTTGATGAATGCATATTTTACCTCAGACTGAGGTCTCATTTTTTACTTCACCGGTTTGAACCTGGGGTCGACGCTTAGTCGATGGGTGGTTATCTCCGGTGGAATCCATGTCATATCTAAGTGGGACCAAGCGAAGCAATCAATGTTATCGGTAAGAAATTGAATGAGGTTTTTCCTGAGTTCGGGGGTTAATCCTGTTCCTAGGTATATCTTTCGTTCTGGGAGATGCTTAATCAATACGGCTTTCTCGAGTTCTTCGACGGTGGACTTCGTTGCATCTGACTCCTCGGAGGCAACGAAGGCTCGGGGAGTGAGGAAATCTTCTTCTTTGTCCTTGACCACATGTTCATTGGGCTCCTGTCCCTCGGGCTCAACCGAGGGTATAAGGTGTGATTGCTATTTGGTTACCTGTTTGTCCTTTGACTTCTCCGAGGTAGATAATGTCGATGTTGGTGCCAAATCGTGCACTGCGAACATCTCTTTGGCTGCATGTTGCTCTCCATACACCGTTTTCACGCCATCCTTTGTTAGAAACTTCATCATTTGATGAAAGGTTTATGGCACTGCTTTCATCCTATGAATCCACGATCTTCCAAGCAAAGCGTTGTACCTCATGTAACCTTCAATGACATGAAACTTGGTGTCTTGTATGGTTTCGACCACATTGACTGAGAGGATGATTTTCCCCTTTGTTGTTTCACTCGCCATGTTGAATCTATTCAGGACTCGAGAGGTGGGTATGATTTGGTCGAGTAACCCGAGCTTCTCCACGACCCTCGACCTGATTTTATTGGCCGAACTACCTGGATCCACGAGCACACATTTAACTTGAACTTTATTTAAAAGGATAGAAATTCCCAGTGTGTCATTGTGAGGCTGAGACAAAGCCTCGATGTCTTCCTCGCTGAATGTGAGAGTGTCCTCGGGGATGTAATCCCGAGATCGCTTTTCCCTGGTGATAGATACTTTGGTTCGTTTGAATATGGGTCCATGTGGGACATCGACTCCTCCGATGATCATGTGAATGACATGTTGGGGCTCTTCTGGTTAGTTTTTCCTGTTTGCATCTCTCTCTCGAAAATGGTTCTTGGCTCGGTCGCTGAGAAACTCTTGAAGTTGCCCCTCATTGAAAAATTGGGCTACCTCATCTCGAAGTTGTCTACAATCCATGGTCCTATGACCGTGAGTACCATGGTACTTGCACATTAAGTTGGGGTTCCTCTGAAAAGGATCTGATTGTATGGGCTTGGGCCACCTAGTATCTCTAATCTTGCCGATGGCTGATACGATGTCTGAGTCATCGATGTTGAAGTTGTATTATTACAATCGGGGTGCCTCCATCAGTCCTGAGTGTCTCTCAAACCCGGTGTTGCTCACGAGTCCCCGGGAATTTTGGCCTTGATCTTCCCTTTGATCATTTCGAGGAATGTTACGCCTCGAAGTGTTTCTTCTATCTTTGATGTATGGCTGATATATTTTTTTGTTCAGCCTTGGCTCCCTGTCTGCAATTCTTGATTCCTTTTCTAGTAGCCTTCTTTGATAAACTGAGCCCGAGGGGCTCCCAACTGGTCGTCCTCGACCCTGATTTTTGACTGGTACCTGTTGTGCACATCCGCCCAAGTCACGGTGGGATACTCGATCAAGTTTTGTTTCAGCTGCCTCGAAGCTATCGAGCTTCGTTCATTCAGCCCCTGAGTGAAGGTTTGCACGACCCAGTCATCGGAGACTGGCAGTAACTCTATTCATTCCATCTAAAAACGGGAGACGAACTCCCTTAACATCTCATTTTTTCTTTGCTTAATCTTAAACACATTCCTTGTTGCAACCTTTATGGCACCAGCATGTGGACAAATGAGTCTGCCAACATGGAAACCGAATCTATTGAGTTCGGGGGGGAGGTTATGATACCATATCATGGCCCCTTTGGACAGTGTCTCTCCAAATTTCTTCGACAAAACAGACTCGATCTCGTCGTCTTTCAAGTTATTCCCCTTTATACCACAAGTATATGTGGTGATATACTCGTTGGGATCTGTGGTCCCGTTGTATTTTGGGATGTCGGGCATCCGGAACTTCTTCGGAATGGGCTTCGGAGGCGTACTCAGTGGGAATGGTTTCTGTACAAACTTTTTTGAATCCAGTCATTTCAATACCGGAGGAGCTCCCGAGATTTGGTCGACCCTCGAGTTGTAGATTTCCACTTTCTTGTCGTTGTCCTATATCTTATTTTCTCCTGACTCGACCCTCTTAGTGAGTTCCTCGAGCATCCTCATAATGATGGGGTCAGTTCCTGACCCATTATTGCTTGATCTTTCTGGTGCTGGCTCAACTCGAGGAGCTGTTTCTGGTCCTACTGTGCTCGGAGTCTTTTGCTGACTCTATAACTGAGTGATAGCAACTTGTTGTGCTTGCAGCATTTCAAAGATTCCCCTCCGCGTACACTCCCTTCGATATCAGTTCCCAAATCGATGTGCACAATAATATCAGAACCAATGTCGTCTGGGTTAGGTGATGGTGCTACCCCAGGGTTGAGCGGTGGTACACTGGTCCCTAAAGTTGTTGCACTGTTTTCTCCAAGGAATCCGAGACCGTTGTTTCCATGTGAATTTGCTGAGTTAGACATATTTTGACCTGAATCTTTGGACAAGAAAAAGTGTGAAGAATAACATGTGCTATCAGAAATCTAGCACCAAAATAATCACTATTATCTTTATCCCCACGGTGGGCGCCAAACTGTTTACCTCGAAAATTGGTGTTAACAATTGTATTTGATTTGTGGTTCTATAAATATGTGATTTATTTCAATACTAGTAAATAAGTAAGATATATTAAGTTTAAGTAAGGAGAATATGATAACCAAACCAGTGTTACCCAAGGAATTGGGGCCTCGAGCTGACAGCCTCAGGGGTCTCGAGGTTGGTTAATAATAATAAAATATGAACGATAAATGAAGAACAATAAAGCTGAAGAATAATGTTGAGCACGGTAAACGAGAAAAATAGAATAGAATGTTCTATTGCAGTATTGCAGTCCCCTTTATATAGGAGGAGGTAAATACATTTCTATTTACAGTAAAAAATACTATTGGTACAACTGTATAACCGCCTAGTACGGATTTGTACGAACCAATCCTGAGGATTTCGCCTTGACCTATATGCCCTTGAGAAATTTCAGCTTTTTCTTGACTGTCATCGATTTTGCACTGTCTCGAGGTAAGCTGTGTTGGACCTTTGATGCGCTCTCTCGAAGTATTCCTTTTGAGGCCGGACTCGAACTTTACTTGGAGCTTTCCGAGCTCGAACGCAACAGAGACTTCGAAATCGCACTCCTCCGATTTTGACTGTATACAAACAGCTTCCTTAAAAGCTAAATTTGTTTTAGTGTTGGTGAATGGTGAAGCATGTTAAAGGGTAGGTTGCTCCACTATTAGATTAACGGAGAGTTAAGTGACATAAAAAGAAAATTGGATTACTAGATTTAGTCTTGCAGATAAAAATGAGGACATATTTGCAATCAAGGTCGTGGGTCTAATATCAAATCTAGAGCCCGTTTGGATTGACTTAAAAAAAAGTAGTTTTTAAGTACAAATATTTAAAAGTACTTTTTAAGTGTTGGAACTGGTTTTATAAATAAACAGTTACGTGTTTGGATAAAAATGTTGGAGCTGAAAAAAACCTATTGTAGTATTTGGTTAACAAGTGTTAGTAAGCATTTTTTCTGTTACAATTACTGAAATATCCTTAAAGTCGTTAAACGTATAAAGAAGCTTAATACAATAATATTTTATTCTGAATAATATAAATACATAATAATTAATATTTTAATTCTCTTTCAATTTAAAAAATTAAAAGTAGTATGAAGAGAGCAAACGAAAAGTCAGCCAATTTCGATAGGAAGAAAGCAAATAAAAATAATAATTAATATTTTAAAGAAAATTAGTTAAAAAAAACAAAAAATGGGAAGGAAACAAATCGTTACCATCTGGAGAAGAATGGGAAAGAAAAAGTGAAAAATAAGAAAGTAGATGCTGCAATTTCGGGAGGAAGAAGAAAGCAGAGGCTACAATTTCAAGTTTTATACTGAGGGGTAATTTCAAGATTAAGAAAAATTGTAAGGGATAAAAATATAATATTTTTGGTCAAAGCAATATGACTTTTAAGCTAATTTAGAAAAAGTTGGGTTTACCCAACTTGTTGGTTTTGACTTTTTCTTAGGAGATTTTAACTTTTCTAAGCCATTTTTCTAGTTGCCAAACACTTTCAAAATTATTTCAAAAGCCATTTTTCAGCCATTTTTTCTAGTTGCCATGCTCCTAGGGGTGACAATTTGAACCTAAACTCATGCAACCCGCACGGAGATTAACGAGTTGAGACACAAATATTTTAGCTCATCGGTCTATTTGGGTTCAGCCCAAGTTAACTCATTATTTTTATAGCCCATTCTGACCATGAAGTAGCCCAAAACAAAGGGATATCAACCCAACTTATATAGAAATTTATTTCGTTGCCTCAATTTTACGTTTTTTTTTTTTTTTTTTTTTTTTTTTTTTTTTTTTTTTTTTTTTTTTTTTTTTTTTTACCACAACACCCGCCCCCCCTTAACCCNAATTTTGTATTTTTTCGTTTTTCTACACAACCACCGACCCACCCTATACCCCTGACAAACTCCCTCAATATTTTTTTTTTGTACTTTTCTTTTTGTATTTTCAATTTTTGCTTATTATATTGGTGAGTGCACTCCTGCATGCCTATGGCTTTTTTGAGATTAGTTTCAAGGGTGCTTGGCTATGCTATTGGAGCACATATTTTTTGAGCTCCTATGCCAATGGAAAACGCACGATTTTTTTTTTTTTTTTTTTTTTTTTTT